>BLSH010458018.1:494267-509630 GCA_018402905.1 Glandirana rugosa | reverse complement strand
CTATAGGGAAAGTTTCATCCAGCCGCATAGAGAGCCATATTATTGTTCTAAAATCATCTCTAAGTTCTATAAGGAAAGTTTCTTCCAGCCGCATAGAGAGCCATATTATTGTTCTAAAATCATTGATCTTGGAGATGATTTTAGAACAATAATCTGTCCCTCTAAGCAACAGCTGGAACCTTTCCCTATAGAACTTGGAGATGATTTTAGAACTATAATCTTTCCCTTAAAGCAACAGCTGGAACCTTTCCCTATAGAACTTGGAGATGATTTTAGAACAATAATCTTTCCCTTAAAGCAACAGACTCTACCTAGTCCAGTCAGATCATTCTGTGCAGCAGGATGAGGTCTGCAATCTGTCCCTCAAAGCAGCAGTACTAGTATCTCTACCTATTCCACAATCAGATGGTTCAGTAATGCAGGATGAGATGTTCTATAATATCTGCAATCTGTCCCTCACAGAGCCAGCAGCATTCTCTCCCTAAACTATCCTGAGAGCATATGACATGCAGCACGGTGACTTCAGCCCCATATAGAGGCTGTGTCACATGATGCACTGGCCAATCACAGCCATGCCATTAGTAGCCATGGCTTTGATGGCTTCTAAGGGCAAACCAGTGAAACACTTGTTGATTGGCTGCCCTTGGCAGCTATTCAACATGTGGAATCAAATACCAGAACCCCAAACTCGAACCCAGACTTTTTTTGAAATGTCCGGGTTCGGGTCCGGGTCCCGGACACCCCAAAGTTTGGTACGGACTTTACAGTCCGGGTTCGCTCAACTCTAGTGGTGACTTACCTGATAAAACACTTTATTTATATTTGATGAATTCACGTCATGTGACATGGCAAACCTATAAAAAGAAAACACAACAGTCATTCAGAACGACGACAACAGCTGAAGAAGAAGCACCTCTGCGTCAGTTCCCCCCCTCACCATGGAATTCTTGCTGCGTCAGATGGGAGATAGCCGCAGAGCCAGAGGGTGATGAATGGATGCGCCGTTGTTTGTCCGCGGTCACCCCTCTATCTTCCAGCAATCCTCTGGTCATGCTAGCAGCTCTTTCTATTTCTCTTCCTTCCGGCTAATCTGTATTTCCTGTCCCTTCCGCCTTGTCTATTACCCCGGGCACCCCTCCTACTTCATTGCCTACAGAGGTCTCATTGGCTCCTGTTTTGATGGACAGCAGTTTGCGCCGCCTAATATGATTTCACAGATGACACTGCCAGTCACTGTTGGCGGCCCCCAGATGACAGATGTAGCTGATACAATGGATAATATGACAGCTCAAGGCAAGGCAAAAAATTACACTGGCTCGCCGATTGAAATCATGGGGGCACCCGCAGCCTAAAAAGAGAAAAGGAAAAGGTATTGGTTCAACCATTAGCCTTGATGTTTTCCCTCAGCTTTCTAATAATGTTTCTTCAGAATTTAATCCTCTCCTTTTGTTCAGTTTACTCCTATTGTTCATTCTCCTAATGCTAATTTATTGCCAAATGTTCCTGTTGTCAATGAGAATTTGTTGCAAAATCCTTTATCTGCTGTTGTTACACTGTTATTTCTCCAGTAGTTGTTCTTTCAGGTTCTGGACCATCCTCCCCGGGTTTTTGCAATCATCTCAGATGCCTAATACATCTTTGTCAGCAGTGTTTCAGGGCACTCCCGGTGGTGAGTTAGATCATTCTCATTCTTTATTGCAATTAATGTCTTCTTTTGCAGATTTGGCAGACAATTTTAAAAAATGTTTTTCTGCAAATTTGCTTCAAAAATCTTTTTCTCAAGAAACAATTTCTACTACTCCACAGGCACAAGATATTGAGGTATACAACCAAGTATCACCTTTATTACATAATAATCCAAATGTGGTCCCGGAAAATTGTTTTGAAGAAGCTCAGGCTTGCGAAATATTGCCCCTTAGTTTCCATTTGACAAATTCTGTGAAAGAAAAAAATTAGAAGCCCAATTATGTTGACCTCCTTTCCCTGTTGCCGTCTTCCAGGGATAGTCGATTGGAAAAGAAGGAGTCCGATAAGTTTGAAGACGATTGAAGAAAAATCGCTCCATGTACTGTTAATAATTGGCTTCAAGCCTATTATATATTTGCAAGCATTATGGGTGAAAAGTGCCCTGAATTATGCAATGGTTTGTTTTGTCACCTTGAAATCATACTAGAGGCTTCTAAGAGCTTCCCTGGTTTGTCATGGTTTTTCTATGACAAATTTTTTCTGCAAAAACTGCCATTGCACAAAAATGTGACATGGAGTTCTAAAGATGTAGGTTTATGGTTGAACCTGCTTATTCTACATAAACCTACCTTGACCTCACAGCCATCGCAAGCTGCCCCTTTTAAAAAAGGGTTGTGTTTCGATTTTAATGAAGGGCAATGCAAATGGCCCAACTCGTGTCGTTACAGAATGTGCTACCTGCACTGGGACTCATCCAGCTTCTCGTTGTTACAAAAAAATTGGCTGCTAATAATTTAATTCATTCCAAAGATAATTTTCGCACTGCTAGTAACCCCGGTGAAGTTAGTCGCCATGCTGCCATTTCTCAACATTTGGCCAAATTGTCTAAAAGCGGCCCAACTATTTGAGGGTTTTTCAGTTGGGTTCCCATTGCCTGTTTTCACTGGTTCTGGTTGTGTTTGTCATGACAATTTACCCTCAGTTTATCGTTTTCCCGATATTGTAGCCAAGAAGATCGCCAAGGAGGTTGCAGAAGGCAGGGTAGCTGGCCCCTTTTTGTTTCCTCCATTTGATAATTTCAGAGTGTCGCCTTTAGGTTTGATGCCAAAGAAAAGAGCCTAACGAATATCGTATCATCCATCAGCTATCGTTTCCTTCAGGTTCATCTCTTAATTATGATATTGATCCTAGTATGAGCTCTGTTTATTATTCATCTTTTCATGATGCGGTATTTAAGATTCGCAAGTTAGGAAGGTTTGCTTTGATGGCCAAAGCAAACCTGGCAGGAAGGCGACCGCCTTCCTGCCACGGGAATTATGGTTGAGTGTTTGCATATAAGGCGGGATGTCAGCAGCGCATCCAATCCCCTTTTGACAAAGTCTATCTCAGATGAAATGTACATCAAGGGAGGACGCGCTGACGTCATAGCCTTACCTCTGGACTAGTGCATGCTGGCCGGCTTGTTTATCTTATCATTTTATTGATCTTTACATAATGTAAGTGCACATTTTATTTTAATAAATACCCATGAAGTAAACAGGGTTACACTATTGGAGCTCTTTTCTTTTTTGGTGCCCATTGATGAGTGGTTCTGTCCGCTTCTGTCTGCTGAGATCTTGCGGCTATTGACCACAGCGTGGGAGATCCTTCTACCCTCTAAAGGGACCATGGCGGGGTTAGCAGCCTCATGTGTTTTGATAATAAACATCTGGTGAGCATATATGTTGCATGGTGAAGGATTCACATCAGTGTGTTTTGTTATTATCACGTTTGGTGACCTGCCTCCTCTTTATACTTTGTGCCTGGCGTGGGCCCTTACTATAAGGATATTTTCATCTTCCTTGTATAGAGACTTTTTATATGGAATGCTTACACTCATTGCTTCATAATTGTGATCTAGGATCTGTGTAGCAATTTTTTATTAGTACCTGTTTAGAGTTTACATGTACATCTCCACTTTGGGTATATGACTTAGCGCAGCTCAGATTATATTACATTGGTTCTTCTCCTAGTTGTGGGGTAGAGCTGCAGCTTGCCATTCTCTGCCCCCTTACAATTGGATATATTTATGGGCCTTTAGCGCAATATTAATACAATACAATTTAGAGTGGTCTGTTTCTTTCCAAACTGGATCTGATAACTTACTACATTATCTCGATCATTTTTTATTCTTTGGCGTTGCCAGTTCTTCTGATTGCTTATTTTTATTTACAGAATTCCGACTCACAGCATTTTGGTGTTCCTTTAGATTCAGAAAAATCTGTTTGGCCTACTATGTGTATAGAATTTTTGGGCATTACCATTGATATGTAAAAAATGGAATTCCGTTTGCTCGTTGTTAAATTAGATCATTTAAGATATATGGTTTATTTTGTTATTTCTAAATCTAAGGTGACTGTTCATACTTTCTAGTCATTACTGGGTTTGTTAACTTTTGCAACACAAATTATACCTATCGGTCGAGTATTTTCTAAGCGATTATATAGAGCAATCTCTGGTTGTAAAACACCTAAACATTTTATATGAATTACGTCTGCTATGATATCAGATGGTATCAGATTTGTTGGTATGGGATGAATTTTTATCTTCATTTAATGGTTGTTCCTTTTAGCAATCACCTTTTCAAGACACTTCTGTTATTTCCTTGTTTACTGATGCTGCAGGAGTGTTCGGTTATGGTGCTTACTATCAAGGTGACTGGTCTGCTTCAAATTGGCCTCAGAGTTGGATTGATGGAGCTTTTACAGAAAAAGTCAGTTATTGTATTAATAAATTGGTTGGTGGTTACTTACCTGATAAAAACTTTATTTGTATTTGATGAATTCATGAAGGTCATGTGACATGGCAAACCTATAATAAGAAAAGAAAATGCAACGGTCATTCAGAACGACAACAGCAGCTGAAGAAGCACCCCTCCCTTTGTCAAGGCCCTTTGCTATGTGGAATAATCCCTTGTAATGTTAGGGGGTGGTTGTTAAGTCGTACAAACCTAGTTTGAAATTTAATGGCTGAACTATTGATCCGTATAATATGTTGAAAATAGTTGGTATGGTTATAGTACTTAAAATTCTATTATATTTATATATTATTGGTGTGATAATTTATACCAATAACAAAGGACCACGGCCAATTTATCCCCAATAAATTGTTAAAAGTACATGGTCTAGTCATTGTCTTTAATTAGTATTTAATCAAATATTTTTGTGATCATTCTCTGGTTCAATTAAAAATTCTTAGTTTTTAATTTTCCTAAGCACTGTCACAAAAGGTGTCCCTAGTCAGTATTTGCATATGAATTACAGAGGAGGCAGCGATGGTAGATAAGGCTAGTATGGGTGGAGAAGACACCTTTACATGCTTGCTGTACAGCCACTATTTTTCTGTCACTTTAAATTTTGTAGAGGGGTTTTGAATTCTGCTGTACAGAAATCCATAGAAAAATGACATGCTTCAAAATATGTTTTTATCTCATTCAAGTCACATTTAGTTACTCAAGTGGAACTGCTGTAAGGGATGCAACATCTAAGGGAATTTTGGACTTTGCGGAAAGACAGGCGTGAAATTGGTGTGTCCCTGTCAAATTCGACCAAATGATGCGGAATAAGTCCTTTATACAAGTCAATTGAAGTGTTCTGAGCAGCTAAATTTTCTAAAAAGGAATTGGTCACATTAGGGAAGTACTAGTAGCCGGACCTACATGGTGACATACTTCTGTTTATATGTTTAATTGTTTATTTTATGCACTTTGTGATATTAAATAGCTCTTTATGAACTACATGCAACTTTTTACATCACATCCTGCCCCATGGCACCTTACAGTCTAATGGTTCTAATACCGCCAAGACAGGCATCATGTAAGGGAACTTGCTAAAAAGCTAAATGCCTTTATGAGAAGCCTCAGGAGCAAACTTGTCACATAGGGGTTGATCTACTAAAACTAGAGAGTGCAAAATCTTGCGCAGCTGTGCATAGAAACCAATCAGCTTCTATGTTTTAGGTTCGGTTCACACTGGTTCGACATGCATAGCTCCCAACTGTCCCTGATTTCGAGGGACTGTCCATGATTTTGAGCAATGTCCGTCTGTCCCTCTTTCCTCCTCATTAGTCCCTCATTTTGGTCTGATCTATATAGTTGTATATAAAATGCCCTTTTAATCTTTCAAAAAGTGTTTCCCAGTGCTAAACACTTCATCCAATTTCTAAATTGCTGCATTTGTAAATTTTTATATATAAAGGAATAGTAGTGGTAAAAAAAAACTCTTGTGGATTTAATTAACCTTTTTTTGGTTAATTCTTCTTTAAGGGGGTGTGGCAGGGGTATGTCCTATGCCTACATACATTTGCTAGTAGGTGTCCCTCATTCCCATCTCAAAATGTTGGGAGGTATGCGACAAGCGTTCCAACTTTGAGAGCACAAGGTTTATGACTCCTGGTGCTGAAGATATTGGGGTGATTTTACTAAAAGCAAATAGGCTGCTCCCTTTGCAGGGGAATTTGCACTTTGCAAAGGAATTTTTCCTTGGCTTAGTGAATGAGGTGAAGCTCTGCTAACTTCCAACATCCAATCATGTGCAAGCCAACATACTGTTTTTTAAAACTATCCTTGCACAAGACTGGGTATTACTTGTGAAGCAAACTATTACCCCATTGACTAAGCCAAGGAAAATTCCCTTACAAAGTGAACAGCCTATTTGCCTTTAATAAATCAACCTGCTTGATTTAAACAGGAATGTGTGAAAGGTGTTCTTGTTATTGTGATTCATAGTCTGCATTGAATTAGGTTAAAGTGATTGGAAAGGCTCCTTTTTTTTTTAAATAACAAACATGTTATACCTACATCCTCTGTGCAGATGGTTTTGCACAGAGCAGCCCGCATCCTCCTCTTCTCAGGTCCCTCTTTGCATCTCCTGGCTCCTCCCTCCTATCGAGTGCCTCCTCAGCCAGCAGCTATCTATGGGAGCACCCAACCCAAGTCAGAGCTCCGTATATCCATTCAGACATGGAGCCCCGACCCTGCCCCTCCCCCTATCTTCCCTAAATGGCTGACTGACTTTGATTGACAGCTGTGGGAGCCAATGGCACCGCTGCTGTGTCTCAGCCAATTAGGAGGAGTGTCTTGGACTGCTGAGGGGATTGTGGACATCGCTGAAGAGAAAAGGGGCTCAGGGTAAGTATTAGGAGGGCTGAGGGGGGCTACTACACATAGAAGGTTTTTTATCTTAATGGATACAATGCATTAAGATAAAAAACCTTCTGCCTTTACAACTGATTTTAAAGCCAACGTTTCAGTATGGCATTTTTTACATATTTACTTTGGTAAAGTTGGACCAATGTAAGTACTGTACATATGTGGCATACCTGTGTGACTCCGTGGAAGCTAGAAATGACTGTAGTAGGCACTGATACTACACTGATTGCCACTAGCTTCTATGTCCCACATCGAACAGCTGACCTGCTGCATTGTGAACACAGGAGGTAGCTTGTTCATCACAGGTGCCATTCAGGGAACATTTTGCATTTTCTCAAAGAATGTTCTCTGATTGGGCGAGGTGGGGTGATGACATCACAATTTTCACCTCAATCAGTCGGAGACTACTTTGCATTCATTGAGAAAATTGACAAAGTGTTCCCTGAATGGCACCCGTGCCAAGCAGATGATCTCCTGTACTCAGTAAGCAGCAGGGCAGATGCTCAGTATGGGACCCAGAAGCTAATGGAGATCACTGTAGTAGCGGTGCCTACTACAGTGATTCTTCAGCTTCCAAAGGGATCCCACAGGTATGCCACATACATACAAAGGTTGTCCCAAAAGTATCCATTTAACAATAAAAATGAAGAAGATTTACTACAGAGGAAGAGTTACTCCACCAGCATGTGAAATGTGAAAAACCTATGTAAATATAGCACCCTCTTAGCGTAAGATGCTAGGAAAATGTAGTTCCTGACTCCTTCTGTAATCAAGGAAGCCATAACTATTTGCTCTAGCCTGTTGATGGTCTCACAGGCTGGGTGTTTGATTGTTTCCTCCTGCCTCTGAAAGAAGTTTCCAGAGCTTAGGGTGGGAGATTAAAAACATCCAGCCTGAATATTTATTAGGTTCCAACCATTCCCAGGAGAAAAGTGTCTTGAAGGGGGCTGGAATGGAAATAAATAGTTCAAGACACTGGAGAGCTGGGTTCCTTCTCCCCAGGAGAGTTCCAGAGCTAGAGGTGCTGTCTCACTTACTGGACTGTGTCTGGAGGAAGCTGGAAGGTGGCAACTGTCCTGGCGACTTGTGAGTAGTGACCTTAAACTGATTCCCTGTGGCTGGATAGTGTACTGGAAGCTGCACTGGGTACCATCCATTGTGCATTGGTGCAAGGTAATAAGATACCAAAAGGACTTGCCCTATGGTCTTCAGCTGTGAGGCCCTAGACTGTCCACCATTCACGTCTACTTATGGGGCAGATTGTCCTCTAACTACTATGCCTGCATCGGCAGAACTCTGTGATCGCTGTGTCCTTGGGACACAGCTGGTCACAGATCGGGTAAAGAGCCAATCACAGTGGCTCTTTACCACGTGATCAGCTGTATCCAATCACAGAGTAAACAGGATTTGCCAGTTGACAGCGTGAGGAGAGGAGAGTGGATAACCTGCAAATCCACACAGGAGACATCTGCATTAATCTCCGTGGCTGGGTAGTGTACTGGAAGCTGCACTGGGTGCCAACCATTATGCATTGGCGCAAGGTAACTTGATACAAAAAGGTCAGAAGCAATTCACACAAAAACTAGATCAAGAAAAATACTGCAGTAACACCTCACCTGGTGGTATTCATTATTCATTTCTGCGATTTGGCGCCAAGTTGTTCATTGATAAAAGATTGTTCAATCCCAGTTCAAAATTCTGAGCCACAGATAATTTTTAACAAGATGCGGATGCTGTGAGGATTTAACATGTGCTATGTATCTAATGACATCTACCATAGGTCCTGTGCTTTCCAAACGTCTTGGATTATCGGTGTCCAAAGATTGCTTCTCCTTTGATATCAAGTATCTGGGAATTTTAATATATCCATTCGGAAGCAGAGGAGCCAAACCCATGAGCACAAGTGGAGTGTTTATGCACTTCGGATGGTGGAGATCACTGCATGCTGGTGTAAAGTCATTTCTGTCGGGTCATAACAGTTCATATTGGATTACTTCAGAAGGAAAGAATAATTGCCTTGGGCAGCCAGAGGATCCGGACACTTTTTTATGCACTTTGTTTTGCACTTGCTATGCACTTTTTATCTATTTGCCCTGGTTCTTGACAGTTCACATACTGGACTATCCGAATAAGGATGAATAGCTGTTACAGACATTTTATGCACCTTATGAACACTGGTATCACTCGCGAGAGTGATTTTTCACCTTTTGACATTACCAACCATTCACCTTTTTTATGCTTGAGATTAGCGCTGCATTCTTTTGTTTTTCTATTCTGTCACAATATGGGTTATTATTGGCGTCCTGGCTGGTTTTATCATTTGGGTAGCGCAGTATTTTTTCACTTTTTTACAAAAAGGACTTGCCCTATGGTCTTCAGGTTATGGTCTGCGAGGCCCTAGACTGTCCACCATTCACATCTACTTAACCACTTGCCAACCAGCCGCCACAGTTATACTGTGGCAGCTTGGCTCGGCTGCGCAAACCACCGTTGTACATTGGTCGCATGCGGGGCAGGGGTGCGGGCGCGCTCCCGCCATCCCCGCGATGATCGGATTTGCTACAGAACCGATCAATCTACAGGCCCAGACCATTGATTTCTGGTCTGAACCTACTGATCGGTTCTGGCGAATGACATGCTTGTGTAATGTAAACACAGGCAGAGGGAGTGATGCAATCTCCCCTCCTGGAGTCCTTTTCGGTTCCAGCACAGGGAGAGAGAGCATCTAAATGTGAGTTGCACAACACTGCACTGACATCAGTACATGTTAAGCACATAATTAAGCCCTTGATCGCCCCCTGATCGCCCCCTCCCCTCCAATTAACGCCTTCACTCCTGCCACTGTGTCACTTAGTGCAGTGATCAGATTTTCCACTGATTACTGTACTTGTGACACTAAATCACCTTAGGGTAGGTAGTGTTAGGTAGTAATAGGCCCAGGTGCCCCCCTTAACCCCCCACAATAAAGGTTTTAACCCCTTGATCACCCCCCTGTCACCAGCGATCACTGTATTAGTGTCACGGGTGATGGTACTTAGTTAATTTGTTTTTATTTCGTCAGGGTACCTAAATACCTAAAGTTTTTAACCCCCTGATCGCCCGGCGGGTGACATAAGTTAGGTTTTAGCATCAGTTAGTGTCAGCATCAATCCCAGGCAAGGTCAGATTGGTCAGGTACTCTAACACGCACACACACACTAGATAGGTCCGTTAATAGTATAGTATCTGAACGGATCAATATCTGTGATTTTTTAGATCACTTATTGTTCTAAAAAATGCAGCGTTAGCGGGATCAGCCCAGATACATGCTAGCACCTACGTTTAGCCCCTCCGTCCAGCCCAGCCCACCCAAGTGCAGAATCAAATAGATCACTGACACTTACAATACACAACACACATAATGCACTGTTCGCAGAGCCCAATCCCTGCAAATGCTAACAGTTATTTTGGTAGTGATTAAAGCAGGCTCTGATAACCAGGTGGGCTCTTTTGCCTGTGAGTCACACTAGTGTACCTATAAATTTAGAGCTCAAAATGTAAAATCTGAGGTACACTAGTGAACAGGCCTACACGTTGCTGAGCATGACAGATGAGAGCGATGCGGAAGCTCCACTGTCAGATTCAGGCTTAGCATAAGAACATGTAGACAGCAGCGGCACCCTGTCAGATAGCTCTAAAGATGGAGTGGTCCCTGCTAAGGTCAGGCGTACCAGATCCCATTCTGCTGTTGCTGAGGTGCATGAACCGCAGGGCTCTCGTATGGAGCAGAGAGCCAGTACTAGCGCCGCTCATCCTTCTGGTGAACTGGCAAGCACCAGCAGCTTAGTACATCCTGGTCGTAGACAAACCAGCACTGCAGTAACAGCAGTTCAAGCTGGTGTGGTTAGTACAAGTAATGTCCCGCAGCCACGAAGAAGACAAAGACAGTCCCGCAGAGCCCATAGTGCCCTTCCCCTAACCCTGATTGGCAACCCACCACTTCTGCAGCGCCTGTACTTCCCCCATTCACTGGCCAATCAAGCACTTAGGTGGAAACAGTTGATTTTAGCGCCCTTGATTTTTATTCACTGTTTTTCATGGAAGATCTCTATAGATCTATTATGGACTAAAGCAATTTGTATGCTGGTCAATTCATCGCCGCTAATCCCCAATTGTCACTTGCCAGAGACTGAAAACCTATTACGGTTCCAGAATTTAAGAGCTTTCTGGGCCTTTCCCTCCTCATGAGGATATGTAAAAAATCGGAGTTGCGGTCATATTGGTCCACTGACCCAATTCACCATATGCCATGTTCTCTGCTTGCATGACCAGGGCTAGATACAAGCAGATCCTGCAGTTTATGCACTTCAGCGACAATGAACTCTGTCGTTCACGGGATGACCCTGAATACGATCGGCTCCACAAAATTCGGCCCATTCAACCAACAATTCACAGCCTTGTTTGTTCCCGATCAAGTTGTCTGCGTAGACGAGCCCCTGATTAAATTTTCTGGCCGTCTTGCTTTCAAACAGTTTCTCCCCAGCAAGCGTGCCAGATACGGGGACAAGATGTATACACTGTGTGACAGGGCCACAGGCTATACATATAGTTTTATGGTTTACAAGGGTAAAGATAGTCACTTGGAGCCCCCCAACTGCTCAGACTACATAGGGAGTGATGGAGTGGCAAGATTGTTTGGGACTTGTAGTCACCCTTATTCGTAAAGGGGTACCACTTGTATGTGGACAATTATTACACAAGCGTGCCACCTTTTAGTCATCTTTTTGATCAAGAATTTGGCGCATGTGGCACCGTGCGATCAAATCGCCGGGGCTTCCCACATTGTAGAATCCCATCTTAGACAGGGGGACCTGCTTGAGGTGTAATAATTTACTCACGGTGAAGTGGAGGGACAACTGGAATGTATTCGTTCTGTCCTCCCTTCATGCAGGTACGACAGTCCAAATTCCAACAGCGACTGGTGTTTTGGAGGAGTCCCTGTGTCCACAAATACAACCTTAATATGGGAGGGGTGGACCTCAACGACCAGTTATTGGCACCATACTTAATTGCCCGTAAGGCCAGATGCTGGTACAAAAAAGTGTCTGTATATTTATTCCAATTGGCTCTGCTGAACACTTATGTGCTATACAAAGCTTCAGGACAGACTGGATCCTTCCTTAAATTCCAGGAAGAAATCATCACAGCCCTTCTGTTTCCAGAAGTTGCTGTTCCCTAACTTCCCAATGCAAATGCAGTGAGCCGGCTGCATGAGAGGCACTTCCCAGAAGTCCTCCGTGGTACCCCTACTCAACGAGCACCCCAAAGAAGATGTTGTGTCTACAGACGATGCGGATATAGGCACTTTTATTGTCACTCCTGTCTTGACCAGCCTGGTCTTTGCATCAGTTAATTTTTCACTCGCTACCACACACTAGTGGAGTATTAGCAGAGGGTACAGCACTACACAGGCATAGGGCACACTTTCATAGGGTCTCCAAAGATGCCACCGCATTTTAAGAGACTGAACCTGGAAACGTTACAGTTAGTTACAATTACAAAAAGAGGGCGTACCAAAAAAAAAAAATTTAATACAAAAAAAAAAAAAAAAAAATGTTAAAAAAACCCGAAAAATATATAAAATAAAAAGACCAAAAATAGTTGTCATTTTCTTGTTGTTTTCTCTCTATTGTTCTCTCTCTATTCTCTCTCTATTGTTCTCTCTCTATTGTTACTGTATTTTATGCATACCTGTAATGTTTTGTTATTGTGTTTTATCATGTTTTCTTTGCAGGTATGTCATTTTTTTTATACGTTACTGTTTACTATGTTTCATAGTAAACTGTAAGCTGCAGCACTGATTTATTTAGCTTAACAGCAACAGTGTTTTCTCCCACGATATGTAAATTAGCGAAAAAAAAGAACATTATAATATATACTCAACAAGGACCAGCAAGGTACTGGTATGTCACTGGACTTTGAGTGGTTATACCGCAATGATGCCTGCCGGTATAGGTATCATCTTGGTATTATTCTTTTCAGCCAGCGGTCGGGTTTCATGTAAAAACAATCCTAGCAGCCGATTAGCTGCTAGACTGCTTTTACAAGAAGTGGGAGGGAACGCCCCTTCCATGGTTTTCTCGGGCTCTCCTGTCCCAATGGGGAACCCGAGAATGCAGCCGGTGGTTCCACCAGCTGACCATAGAGCTGATCGAAGACTAGAATGGCTCCAATCATCTCTATGGCCTAAGAAACCAGAGGCTACAAGCAGTTCATGACTTAGGTTTTGCCGGATTTAAACAGCGCCATTGGGAAATTGGGAAAGCATCTTATCACACCGATCTTGATGTGGTCAGATGCTTTAAGGGCTTAGGGGAGATCTAGAGGCTAATAGACACCAAATTTAGAAAAAAAAATTCCCGCCACTACCTATTTTTATCATAGGGGATATTTAAATTCCCTGTGATAACGGTAAAAATTATTAAAAAAAAATGAAAGGGACAGTGTAAAAATTACATAAAAAGCAAAACGCGGGACAGATATATTTACCTCAAAGGCACACTTCATGGGAAACATGTCACGCTAGCCAATATCTACTGACCCAACATTTCCCAGGTTTCCTTCCTGAACAAAGTTACACAACAACTAGCGAAGTTCCAGCAGGGACTAACACTCCTAGGAGGAGACCTAAACATACCCCTAGATCCAACCTTAGACACCTCTTCAGGCACTTCTACCCTCTCCTACAGAGCTCTATGCAGCATAAAAAAATCTCTTGAATCTCTCTCTCTGCATGAGACCTGGAGGACGCTCCACCCCACAGTCAAAGACTACACCTTCTTCTCGCATCCCCACAACAAATATTCCCACATCGATTACATACTCATATCCCAACAAGATCTCCCATTACTATCTGCAGCCACTGTAGAAGCAATGACTTTGTCCGACCACCACCCAATCACAGTGACCATAACACTCCCAGAAAGGACGTCTCGAGCCCCGATTTGGAGACTAGACCCTTCACTATTGACAGACAAGAATGCAATTGATGAGATCAGCTCTACCCTCATGCACTATTTCAAAGAAAATTACACGCCAGACACGTCCACTATCACACAGTGGGCAGCTCATAAGTGTGTGATAAGGGGTCAGTTGATCGCAAAAATGGCAAAAATCAGAAAAGAAAGACAAAAACGACTCACCAAACTCTACTCAAAAATCAAAACCCTGGAAACGGCACATAAACACACCCTGGCCATAAAAACTCACCAGGCCCTCATAGCTGCACGCTCAGAGCTGCAAGAGGAACTGGGCCGCAAACTGCGGAAAAACTACATGCTGTCACAAAAGTTCTTTTATGAACATAACAACAAAAGTGGCCATCTTCTGGCACTGGCTCTCAGGGAAAAAACAGCACGAAACATAGTGCACAGATTAAACCTCCCAACTGGAGCATCTTTGACCAACAACAATGAAATTGCACGGGGTTTTAGACACTTTTACGAGTCATTATATAATCTCACCCCAATAGAAACGAATAGCGACAGACAGGGCCACATACTTAAATTTCTCAATCAATTCTGCCCCAAAACCATATCCAAAGAGGTAGCCGATGACATGGAAGGCCCCATCACAACCATGGAATGGAAGGTAGCCCTAGCGCAAACAAAGCCAGGGAAAAGCCCTGGGCCTGACGGACTGTCGGTGGCTTACTATAAATCCTTTAGCGAGATTTTATGCCAACCCTTTCTCTGCGCCTTTAACTCCATTTCTCCTAGTACCCCTCTAGATCCAAGAATGCAAGAAGCACACATCGTGGTAATACCAAAAGAAGATAAGGACCCGTCCCAAACCACAAATTACAGACCAGATCTCGTTGCTTAACGTGGATATCAAAATGTATTCAAAGATTATAGCCAATCGAATACTAACGATACTCCCCCAAGTAATAGCCCAGGACCAGGTAGGTTTTGTCCCAGGCCGATAGACCAGGGACAACACCATCAAGGCCATTAACATTCATCACCTGATCTCTACCACAAAACAAAATGGATTCCTTCTCTCCTTAGATGCCTTCGATAGGGTTGCCTGGGACTACATGCATGCGGTTATACACCAACTAGGCTTCGGCCCCCACATATCTGAATTGATAGCTGCCTTCTATAAAAAACCCTCAGTGAAAATATGGGTCAATGGTACCCTATCGGAGGCCTTCTCTATCCGCAATGGCACACGGCAAGGATGCCCTCTCTCTCCCATCCTTTATATACTAACTCTTGAACCCTTCCTGTGCACTTTAAGGCAAAACAGGGATATCACTGGAATCCAAATATTAAGCAAGGAATACAAATTAGCAGCCTTTGCTGATGGCATCCTCCTGTTTTTTTTTTTTTTTTATGTATAGTTTTTATTAGGTTTTAACATGAATATACAAGAATATAGTCAAGCAGCAGTACAAAAATATATCGATATATTCCTGATTAAGAATGGAGGGGGGTCAACCACATATT
>BLSH010458018.1:428169-452199 GCA_018402905.1 Glandirana rugosa | reverse complement strand
AACCTTAGAAAAATCAGTCTTGAGATATTTCTTTGCCCAGTCTTGACGTTTCAGCATGTGTGTCTTGTTCAGTGGTGGTCGTTTTTCAGCCTTTCTTACCTTGGCCATGTCTCTGAGTATTGCACACCTTGTGCTTTTGGGCACTCCAGTGATGTTGCAGCTCTGAAATATGGCAAAACTGGTGGCAAGTGGCATCTTGGCAGCTGTACGCTTGACTTTTCTCAGTTCACGGGCAGTTATTTTGCGCCTTGGTTTTTCCACACGCTTCTTGCGACCCTGTTGGCTATTTTGAATGAAACGCTTGATTGTTCGATGATCACGCTTCAGAAGCTTGGCAATTTTAAGAGTGCTGCATCCCTCTGCAAGATATCTCACTATTTTTGACTTTTCGGAGCCTGTCAAGTCCTTCTTTTGACCCATTTTGCCAAAGGAAAGAAGTTGCCTAATAATTATGCACACCTGATATAGGGTGTTGATGTCATTAAACCACACCCCTTCTCATTACTGAGATGCACATCACCTAATATGCTTAATTGGTAGTAGGCTTTCGAGCCTATACAGCTTGGAGTAAGACAACATGCATAAAGAGGATGATGTGGTCAAAATACTCATTTGCCTAATAATTCTGCACACAGTGTATAAAAAATATATCTTTTGCCACACTCACAAATGCTTTCATGAAAGCTTCCACCTTGTAGAGGTGGATGCTAGCCAAGTGCTAAGACTAGACACGTGCCATTGACAAAAATGTATTCTACAGAATAGCAACAAACCAATTTTTTTTTGGGGAGCAGTATTATTGTGGTATTAATTTGCCAAACGTGTCCAAAACCCTGTTGAAACTCGTATTCTATAACAGTGGTCTCCAAACTGTGGCCTGGGGGCCAGATGCAGCATTTTGCTTGCTTGCCTACCAATGATGGGGCACCATTTCTCCCACTGACACCTTCAATGGGTCATTATTTTTCCCACCATTCCTCCCACTGACATCAATGATGGGGTACCATTCCTCTCACTGACACCATTGATGGGGCATTATTCCTCCCACTAAATCCAATGATGAGGCATTGTTTACTCTCACTGACACCAGGGCATTTTCTACTCCCACTGGCCAAATTATGCCCCCCCCCAAAGCTTGAAGGACTGTAAACTGGCCCTTTGTTTAGAAAGCTTGGAGACCCCTGATGTAGATGGAGGTTGGATATTTCAAAAATCTCCCAGTCTTCAGTACAGGGATATATGTGACACAACTGGAAGCATACACACAGATGACGCACAAAGCCTCATTGGGTAATTAATACATTTATTCAGTTTATTGTCACATGAAACAGTTGATGATGGGTATATGTTCCATAGGCAATTGTTATATAATGTTACTGACATAAGGGGTTACAGAATTCGAAAAGCTCATAATTGTCTAAGTGAACCATACTAAACCTTTGTAATATGCAACAGATAGATACTATGTCCTGTTTCTGTTGGTTATCAAAATGAAAATAGTTCTTCTGTCATTGCAAGCTATACTTATGCACGTTGACTGCTAAAACCCAAGTTCAAGTCCAGCTGGGAACAAAGAAATCCGCCAGAGCAGCCATAAATTAAAAAAACAACTGCAGTTGCTATACTCACCCTGTCACAGGCACAGTCCCCTATAAACTCAGTGCAGTGGCTTCCCACCACCTCTCCTATTTCTCCAATTATTTAAATTATGCCTGGTAGCCTCCCCCCCAACCTCGATTCACAGGAGTAATGCTGCGGAAAGAACCTGTGACTTCCCTGATCCCAAACTTTAGGATGCTTTGTATTGTAATATACCAAGTAGTTCTCAAATCTACCCCTATCCACCCGATGCACTATACTATTTGCTGTCATTGCACAAACATGCACAGTTACATCAATGGGACCTTTCCTTATAATTATTATTACTTTTTGCCTTCTTTGGACCAATATAGGCCTCTTTGGTTCAAACCATCATTGTCGTCAGACTCATGACCACCAATGGTTGGCTTCAACTACACCTAGATATTAAATATGTGCCATCATCCCTACTGCTTCTTTATTAATCTGCAAGATGTTGCCACCGCCTTTACAGTAGTGCTGGTCCACTGAAAAGTCTTCCAAGAGAAGACTAGCTAATATAGGCATGTCAAACTCAAATAAAGAAATTGTGCAATCTGATCTGATCTAACAAGATATTGTCATTTTCACCATTTAGAGGCATTAAGAAACAATCAGATCACTCTGCAACTTCAGAGTTTAACTTACTGGATCAGTGTAAAGAGGAACTTCAGATAATTTATATATAAAAAAAAAAATGAAAGTCAGCTGGTACAAATACTGTAGATGCTAAATTTTAGCAAATATACTCTTACCAGTTCATGTAGCTCAGTGCTGTCCTCTCTGTGGCCAATTTTATACCAGACTCCCTGGTACTTCCATCTTGGATTTGAAATGTTTTGGAGCTCCCTGGGATTGCCTGATTACTTAACGCCAGCACCCAGCTGTGCATGGAGGGGCAGCAAAAATGGTCCCGAAGCTTTGCCCCAAGATGTCGGGATGGGAGGAGTGAGTCAAACCGATGTCATCAACACCTAGGCAAGGATTGGGGAAGAGTGGGTACCTGTCAAAAAAAGATTTGAATTAGTACGCATTCCTTCGTTATCTTATTAAGTTGATTTCCCCATTCCCAATCCCAACTGACTTTGTTTGTTGGGCCGTGCACATACAAATTAAAACGAATGGTCTCAACCCCAATACAAAAAGAATCTTATTAGAATATTCACGCTATGCTCACTAAAATAAAAACAAATAGATCAGAATCAATTCAGATCATTTGTTATGTCATTATGTTATTTTGAATACATTAACCACTTGCCGACTGTGAAATGGCGATATACAGTGACAAGGTGGCAGGATAGCACAGATCGCCATCTAGAAACGGCGATCGCCACAGGCGCCACCACCGGCGTACTCTTGTGCCCACCACGCGCTCCCTGAGTGGGGCCGCGGGTCGAGCGCACTCGATGTCCGCCGGTGACCTGTGAGAGAGGAAGAATGGGGAACCGCCAATGTAAACACGGCGGTTCCTCATTCTGACAGGTGGCATGACACAATTTACTGATCCCTGTAATCGGATCAGTTAGATCTGTCATGCCCCTGCCAGCCCAGCCCCCATACTGTACAGTTAGAACACAGTGAGGGAACACAGTTAACCCCTAGAGCACCCCCTACCGGTTAACCCTTTCCCTGCCAATAACATTTATACAGTAATCAATGTTTTTTTTAGCTCTGATCACGGTATAAATGTCAATGGTCCCAAAAAAGTGTCAAAAATGTCCACTATGACCGCCGCAATATCGCAGTCCCAATAAAAATCGCAAATAGCTGGCATTACTACTAAAAAAAAAAATAGTGAAAACGCCATAAATTAATTCTCATCGTTTGTAAACACGGCAACTTTTGCGCAAACCAATCAATATACACCTATTGCGATTTTTTTTTTACCAAAAATATGTAGAAGAATACCTAAACCTAACGAATGGCCTAAACAGATGAATACATTTGTTTTTTAAAATATATTTTTTTGGATATATGTTATAGCAAAAAGTAAAAAATATTGTTTTTTTTTTAAATTAGTGCTCTTTTTTTGTTTATAGCGGTGATCAGAAGTGACACAGAGGTGATCAAATACCACCAAAAGAAATCTCTATTTGTGGGAAAAAAGGACCTCAATTTTGTTTGGGTACAACGTCAATTGTCAGTTAAAGTGACACAGTGCCAAATCGCAAAAAGTGCTCTGGTCAGGAAGGAGGTAAATTCTCCCGGGGCTGAAGTGGTTGAACATTAAAAAAAAGGCCCACACTATAGTATTATGCCATCCAAATGAAACACATGAATACAAATGAATTTGTTGTTTTCATTGATTTGTTGAAATTCGTTACTATTGCGATTCTGAGATTCAGATACATCCGAATCTCCAAACTAGGCACATTTCATCCAAATTTTGTAACGAAACAAATCGCACATGTCTAATGGGAGGGATGAGCTGAGCTGCTAAGAAGATGTAAAAGTAAGGGCTCATTCACACTAGCAGTTGGGGGCCGTAAACCCACCCCCCCAACCACCACCACTTTAGCTGCAGAGGCAGCAGCCAGTGGTGTGGACATGCTAGAGCCGCAGTAGGAATTCTACCTCCTGCCACTTTGTGAATAGCCCCGTCTTTTCAAGTTAATGGGGGCCACTCTGCAAGCACCCTACAACTGTATACAATGCCAGTGAATGTGGTGTGTTAGTACAAAGTTCAAGGGGTTAACCACTTCAGCCCCGGAAGGATTTGCCACCTTAATGACCAGGCCATTTTTTGCGATACGGCACTGTGTCGCTTTAACTGACAATTGTGCAGTCCTGCGAAGTTGTACCCAAACAAAATTGACGTCCTTTTTTTCCCACAAATAGAGCTTTCTTTTGGTGGTATTTGATCACCTCTGGGGTTTTTATTTTTTGCGCTATAAACAAAAAAAAGAGCAACAACTTTGAAGAAAAAACAATATTTTTTTCTTTTTGCTATAATAAATATCCAAAAGAAAAAAATAAATGTATTCTTCAGTTTAGGCCGATATACATTCTTCGACATATTTTTGGTAAAAAAAAAAAAAAAATCGCAATACACGTGTATTGATTGATTTGCGCAAAAGTTATCGTGTCTGCAACCTATGGGAATAGATTTATGGCATTTTTATTATTTATTTATTTTTTACTAGTAATGGTGGCGATCTCTACATAGAGTTTGGGCTCACGATAATGGGGTGGGAGGATGGATTATTCCTATTGGTCTTGGAACAACCTTTGCACAGTGGTTAGGTATATATAGGAGGTGTTGTGCTTGGTCAGGTGACCCCTGATGACGCCAGACATACCTGGCGAAACGGATGTAGGGCAGGACTGACTGAGCGTGGGACCCACCTGGAACGCAGAATGGCGTCCTATCATTTCTGAATATGCGATTTTATTCAGCAAGATTGCACATGTGATTTTAATTGATTTTAAAATAAACCTTGACATTCTTCACCATGGGAAGCCCTCTTTTCTTGCTCTTTTATATGGGATGATCCTTGATGAGCTTCAAAGAAATCCGGAGTGAGACTGGGGCTGTGGGACATCCAAAGGGGAGTGATTTCAACCCATGCTTGTTTTGACTACCTGTAATGGGGTTCAAAACCGTCTGGTGAGTGCACTGTGCACTTATATGTTGCGGTGGAGAGGATCACTAAAGGCATTTGTGTGGAGACACCCTGGTATTCTTTCTGGGACCTGTCACTTCCTGTCACATATTTGTGGAGGCGTTGTCACCATCATGAACTGTGTTGCACTAAGTCACTTTTGATTGTTGCAGCGCCACCTAAAGCTCATTATATGAACTGCTTTGGACTAATGTTTGGATTTATTTTTGCACATATTTGCACTATTAGCACTGTTTTATGAATTATTGATTGATTACTATTTATTCATGTATTGGGTACATAGAGCGCAGTTTAAATTTCTGGCTATTGTATATTGGTTGCATCAACAACTACACACGTGCAACTCTCTCATATTCACAAATTTTATTTATCCAATTAGATCCATCTGCGCAGGGAAGGGTTAAGCTATCTTTGACCATTGTTTTAAATTTTGAAAAAAAAACATTTTTTTTTACCTTTTTCTATAATAAATATCCAAAAAAATATATAAAAAAACAAATGTATTCATCAGTTTAGGGCAATATGTATTCTTCTACATATTTTTGGTAAATACAGTATCTCACAAAAGTGAGTACACCCCTCACATTTTTGTAAATATTTTATTCTATCTTTTCATGTGACAACACTGAAGAAATTACACTTTGCTACAATGTAAAGTAGTGAGTGTACAGCTTGTATAACAGTGTAAATTTGCTGTCCCCTCAAAATAACTCAACACACAGCCATTAATGTCTAAACCGCTGGCAACAAAAGTGAGTAAACCCCTAAGTGAAAATGTCCAAATTAGGCCCAAAGTGTCAATATTTTGTGTGGCCCCCATTATTTCCCAGCACTGCCTTAACCCTCTTGGTCATGGAGTTCACCAGAGCTTCACAGGTTGCCACTGGAGTCCTCTTCCCCTCCTCCATGACGACATCACGGAGCTGGTGGATGTTAGAGACCTTGTGCTCCTCTGCCTTCTGTTTGAGGATGCCCCACAGATGCGCAATAGGGTTTAGGTCTGGAGACATGCTTGGCCAGTCCATCACCTTTACCCTCAGCTTCTTTAGCAAGGCAGTGGTCGTCTTGGAGGTGTGTTTGGGATCCTTATCATGTTGAAATACTGCCCTGCGGCCCAGTCTCTGAAGGGAGAGGATCATGCTCTATTTCAATATGTCACAGTACATGTTGGCATTCATGGTTCCCTCAATGAACTGTAGCTCCCCAGTGTCGGCAGCACTCATGCAGCCCAAGACCATGACACTCCCACCACCATGCTTGACTGTAGGCAAGACACACTTGTCTTTGTACTTCTCACCTGGTTGCCGCCACACACGCTTGACACCATCTGAACCAAATAAGTTTATCTTGGTCTCATCAGACCACAGGACATGGTTCCAGTAATCCATGTCCTTAGTCTGCTTGTCTTCAGCAAACTGTTTGCGGGCTTTCTTGTGCATCATCTTTAGAAGAGGCTTCCTTCTGGGATGACAGCCATGCAGATCAATTTGATGCAGTGTGTGGCTTATGGTCTGAGCACTGACAGGCTGAACCCCCACCCCTTCAACCTCTGCAGCAATGCTGGCGGGTCCGGTAAGCGGCGGAGATGACGGGAAAGCGGCGGGAGGGGGGGCACCATTCCCGCTGCTGGTAAAAGTGATCTTGCGGTGAATCCACCACTGAGACCACTTTTATCAAACACAGAATCGCCAGAAGAATAAGCTGCAGGCACCATTCAGATATCACCACTCAAAGGCAGAATGTCATATGACGTCCACCTAAAGAGAAGGGTCTAGAGTAGTACAATGTTACTATAGTAACATTATATTGCTCTGGTCACAGTGTATTTTAAAAACAAATCATAAAAAAAGCAAACAAATGTAATAAAAAAAATTAAAAAAAAGAACAAAAAACAATTGTTTATTTATTTTTATTTATTTAACCACTTAAGGACCGGAAGGATTTCCTCCTTTAGGACCAGAGCCCTTTTTGCGATTCGGCGCTGCGCCGCTTTAACTGACAATTGCGCGGTCGTGCGACGTTGTACCCAAACGAAATTTGCGTCTTTTTTTTCCCACAAATAGAGCTTTCTTTTGGTGGTATTTGAATCCTCTGCGTCATTTCTGATCGCCGCTATAAACAAAAGAAGAGCGACAATTTTGCAAAAAAAAAAACAAATTTCTTACTTTTTGCTAAAATACAAATTTACGATTTATATTCTTCCTTATATTTGTGATAAAAAAAAATCACAATTGGCGTTTATTGATTGGTTTGCGCAAAAGTGGTCGCGTTTATGGATGATGAGAATTCATTTCTGGGGTTTTTTTTTTTTTTTTTTTTTTACTAGTAATGGCGGCGATCTGCGTTTTTTAGCGGTACTGCGATATTTCAGCGGACATGTTGGACCATTTTGACACTTTTTTGGGACCATTGGCATTTATACAGCGATCAGTGCTATAAAAATGCACTGATTATTGTGTAAATGCCATTGGCAGTGAAGGGGTTAACCTGCAGGGGGCGCTCTAAGGGTTAACAGTGTTCCCTGGGCGTGTTCTAACTGTGGGGGGACTGCCCTAGCTGGGGAAGGGAAGCGATCACAGCTTCCGTGTAGAGGAAGGCTGTGATCACAGCCCTTCCCCCCTCACAGAACGGAGGTCCGTGTTTACTTACACGGACCTCCGTTCTTTCACTCCGGGGGGGGGCATCGCGGGTGGCCGGCGGAGATCGAATCCGCCGCACCCGCTCTCTGGCCCTCCCCAGACACAGTGAGCGCACGGGCGCGCCTCTGGCGGCGCGCGCGCGCTCACTGGGCGCGATCTCGCGGCCGCCGTCATATGACGGCGATTCGCGTTACAGATCCACCTTGTCACCGTCAAATGCTGATCAGCCGTCGGCAAGTGGTTAAGGAACTTATATAGCGCTGTCAATTTATGCAGCGCTTTACATATACATTGTACATTCGTATCAGTCCCTACCCTCAAGGAGCTTACAATCTATTATATAACATTTTTTTTTGTACTGTCACTAGTTAGTGTCCCTAATCACCGCCACATTAGTTATATGATGATGCTGTACTGCACTGGTGACAGTATGTAAAAAAAATAAAAATAAATTGTTAATTTTATTTTTTTTTAATTTCTTAATTTTCCAAAAAATTATGACAAAAAATTACAACTTCCAAAAACCCGCTAAATATTTAGTTTGGGTACAGTGGTGCATGACCGCACAATTGTCATCCAACGTGCGACAGCACTGAAAGCTGCCAACTGGCCTGGGCAGGAAGGGGGTGAATGTGGCGGTTATTGAAGTGGTTAAAGTGATTTGGCGCTTCGTTCCTCCTAAACTGTAAGCAGACAGAATTTTGGCTCGTTCATCCCCCCTTATATCCACATACAGACAGGTTCTCCACTCCTTGCAAGGCTTTGCCGAACAAGCCGCTCTATAGCCGCTCTCTTGTGTTCATTGCAGACTATGCTAACAATCACATTCTTCTTTTCCGAGACTGTGAGAGTAACAGACACATTAATTAATCGCTTTCTCTAGCTGATCTTTTATTTGCACAGCCGGTGTCATCAGCCCAGCCCGTGTCTATTTCACATTACGATTTCCATATTCAGACTTTCACATTTCCAATTCCATGCCACTCGGAGAACTTATATGATAATGCGGGCATTGAAGCTGTTTCGTATTAAGCAAAGTATTTGGCTTTCTAGGAATTGAAATTGTCTACAAATTGTCTGCTGCTCTTTCAGAACTGATGGAGTTGGGCCTGAGAGAACTAGTTAAATTAATCACCATCTCTGCTCTGCTATTGTGCTGACGGAGCATTATAAAGCGCAAGGAGCCTCTGAAACGGATTTTGTAGCCGCAGAAAGGTAAAGGATGAAAATAAAATTAATGGCAGGAAAATTGTAAAGAGAGATCAGAACTCTTAAAGCGTTGCATAAAAAAAAAGAAAAAAAAATGTGCAGTAAGCAGAACCTGAAATTGAAGATATTTTACCTGAATTCACTTAAGCAGTTTGACTTAGGAATATGGCATGGTCTTGTATACTCCAAACATTATTTTAGATAATGCACTATAGTTTGTTACAATATATATATACAGTATCTCACAAAAGTGAGTACACCCCTCACATTTTTGTAAATATTTTATTCTATCTTTTCATGTGACAACACTGAAGAAATGACACTTTGCTACAATGTAAAGTAGTGAGTGTACAGCTTGTATAACAGTGAAAATTTGCTGTCACCTCAAAATAACTCAACACACAGCCATTAATATCTAAACCACTGGCAACAAAAGTGAGTACACCCCTAAGTGAAAATGTCCAAATTGTTATGGACACACATAAACCTTGGATGTTAAGAGAGCATCTAATGTGATGGGGAATTTGTTTACATGAACAACACTACTTGCTGTTCCAACAGCGCTTGCATAACATACTATGAGTCTCTCATTTCAAAGTGACCGTGCCTGTGCAAATTGCCTTCTCTAATACTTGTGCAAAACTAAAATTAAAATTAAAACTGTTGAAACATCATATAAAATTGTTGAAACATCATAAAATTAATTAATTGTTTAAAAAAGTGCTAGTGCCTTTAAGATTCTATACAAAAGTCTATGTTTCAAAGTGCCAGTGAAAATTTGAAGGTGAAATAGATTTCTTCAGGGCAATCACAAAAACTTCTTAGCTTCTTATATCAGACAAGTGCCCGTGCCGTGCTGAGTGCTCAAATATAAATAAGTGGTTGAGGGTTTTTTCCCCGCTTACCGGACTCTTTTGACTCTCCAACCGTATGGTATGGAGAAGTCACTTGCGCTTTAGGTCTACAATCCGACCTATGGATGTGGTGCCGTCTGCTTCCCTTGTCTCCCTTGTTCGTCAGCGTACCATTGGGAAATGAATAAAAAAGAAGAATCTCATCGCGTATCTCTCTTGTAAAAAGGATTTATTTAGCCACTCTTCCACAGTACAGCTTTAAAAACAGTCACACTGTGAGCGCTCTGTGAACACCGCCGCGGAGTGCTGGTGGTCACTTTCGTTCCCCCGTTTTCATTTTGCGTTTCACAGTAGCGTGGCTACGTACACCTTGTGTTCCACCTAACGCGTTTCGTCATATCCTGTGACGTCTTCAGAGGTGATGGGGAGACCTCTACTGTGAAGGGAAGGCTCTGATGGGATGGGGATCTTTAAAAGAGAATTAAAAAGATTTTCGTTAGAGGGGGAGGGGGGGTCTGGGATGGGAGCTACTTAGCAATCAGTAATAGTTGAGACAATAAACACTTTGGTCAGGGATATATAATTTACAGCAAAGTTTACAGAGTGTGGCAGCCATACATACATATATATATATATATATATATATACATACATATATATATATATATATATATATATATATATATATATATATACACAGTATAATAGTATAAAATATATATACAGTATCTCACAAAAGTAAGTACACCACTCACATTTTTGTAATAATTTATTATATCTTTTCATGTGACAACACTGAATAAATGACACTTTGCTACAATGTAAAGTAGTGAGTGTACAGCTTGTATAACAGTGTAAATTTACTGTCCCCTCAAAATAACTCAACACACAGTCATTAATGTCTAAACCGCTGGCAGCAAAAGTGAGTACACCCCTAAGTGAAAATGTCCAAATTGGGCCCAAACTGTCATGATTTTGTGTGGCCACCATTATTTTCTAGCACTGCTTTAACCCTCTTGGGCATGGAGTTCACCAGAGCTTCACAGGTTGCCACTGGAGTCCTCTTCCACTCCTCCATGACGACATCACAGAGCTGGTGGATGTTAGAGACCTTGCACTCCTCCACCTTCCATTTGAGGATGCCTCACAGATGCTCAATAGGGTTTAGGTCTGGAGACATGCTTGGTCAATCCATCACCTTTACCCTCAGCTTCTTTAATAAGGCAGTGGTCATCTTGGACAGTCCAGCAAGAAAAACACCGTTCAGACAGCACAGCTGATAGACTGAATACTCCTTGTCTGAGCCTTCCAACTCTCATATTCAGCAGTCCAAGCGGTGAACAAGACGCAACTGCCGAAACGCGTCTGCTGTATTACTATATGTGCATGGTCTACATTCAATTAAGTAATTGGAAGAATTTCCGGAGTGCCGACTCAATCGCTTTTGGAGTGGTCATCTTGGAGGTGTGTTTAGGGTCGTTATGTTGGAATACTGCCCTGCAGCCCAGTCTCCGAAGGGAGGGGATCATGCTTTGCTTCAGTATGTCACAGCACATGTTGACATTCATGGTTCCCTCAATTAACTGTAGCTCCCCAGTGCCGGCAGCAGTCATGCAGCCCCAGACCATGACACCCCCACCACCATGCTTGACTGTAGGCAAGACACACTTGTCTTTGTACTCCTCATCTGGTTCATCCATCATCTGAACCAAATAAGTTTATCTTGGTCTCATCAGACCACATGACATGTTCCAGTAATCCATGTCCTTAGTCTGCTTGTCTTCAGCAAACTGTTTGTGGGATTTCTTGTGCATCATCTTTAGAAGAGGCTTCCTTTTGGGACGACAGCCATGCAGACCAATTTGATGTAGTGTGTGGTGTATGGTCTGAGCACTGACAGCAGGCTGACCCCCACCCCGTCAACCTCTGCAGCAATGCTGGCAGCACTCATATGTCTATTTCCCAAAGATGACCTCTGGATATGACGCTGAGCATGTGCACTCAACTTCGTTGGCTAACCATGGTGAGGCCTGTTTTGAGTGGAACCTGTCCTGTTAAACCGCTGTATCGTCTTGGCCACCATGCCGCAGCTCAGTTTTAGGGTCTTGGCAATCTTCTTATAGCCTAGGCAATCTCTATGTAGAGCAACAATTCTTTTTTTCAGATCCTCAGAGAGTTATTTGCCATGAGGTGCCATGTTGAACATTCTGTGACCAGTATGAGAGAGTGAGAGCGATAACACCAAATTTAACACACCTGCTCCCCATTCACACCTGAGACCTTGTAACACTAACGAGTCACATGGCACGGGGAGGGAAAATGGCTAATTGGGCCCAATTTGGACATTTTCACTTTGGGGTGTACTCACTTTTGGCACACATTAAGCCGTGTGTTGAGTTATTTTGAGGGGGCAGCAAATTTACACTGTTATACAAGCTGTACACTCACTACTTTACATTGTGTAGCGCCCCCATAGTATTAGGTGCTTTTGTAGTAGATTTTTGTTAGGAGAGGCAAATTTAGTCAGGCCTGACAAAAAGTTCAGGCTTGAATGTTTTGATCTGGGCAAGGGAGTGGCCCAGGAGAGCTGGAGATTGCAGGAAGGAATACCCCGTGGATACTCCTCTCCTTTGTTTCCAGAAGGCTCTGGAAAATGAGATGGAATAGGAGGTGTCACTTTCTGAAGTATGTGAAGGAGCCCTGACCAATCCCCAACTTGGATTGGCAGGGGGCAGGACTCCTTAAATACTGTGATCTGCCCAGCTGGGGGTAGGAGAGTGTCGGGTGGAAGAGTGGAGATGTAGCTGAGGTTGCAGAGGCCACACCTGGGAGCCCCCAGTCTGGGTGGGTGACCTTGAGGCCTGGTGGCTCGGGTGCAGCCAGGAGCAGAGTTGGTTCTTGGAGCAGCACAAGGGAGCAGGAGAGCAACAGAGAGGATACAGTAAAGACTCTTTAAAGTATCCACTGGTGTCCATGAGTGGCAGACCCTGGGAGCTGGAGAAGAAGACTGAAGCAGGCTGGGAGGTGAGAGTGGGCAGTTTGGGGATGGTGGAGGAGCCAGTAAGGGGAACAGTGCCATGGGACAGTGAGGTAGGCCGGAGTGGCCTGGAAGAGGATGGGCTGCGAAGAGTAGTCCATCAAGACCTGGCTAGCACAATAATACTTAGCTACACCTTATGGGGCCATGGCCTTACAATCCGAGGGCCTGTGGCTCTTGTCTGTAATGTCTGGAGGTCCTGCTGGCAGAAGTGCAGGCCTCACCATGTGCTAGCTAGGATGGAGGAAGGTGTAATGGAGGCTTGATAAATTCCTTTCAGGCCTGGAAGTGAAGAAGTGTTAAATTCAGCAAGTGTTGGCCAGGAGAGAAGAGAAGGAGTGGAATGGTCAGCAAGTGTCAGTGCTGGAGGAAGAGGAGTGTATATACTGCGGTGTATATAGATTGGTCCTGTTCTTTGATCCACTGGGCATCCCACAGTCGTCCCCACCCTATTCAAGGTTATTCCCCCAATAAAACAACAAAACAAAGTACCCGCCTGTCCCCTGACTCTGGATGTGAGGAAAAATGTGTAATTGAGGGCAAAGAGACACGTGGACCACATTACCAGCCACCCCTAAAGGGGACATTCTCTACAATTGTAGCAAAGTATCATTTCATCAGTGTTGTCACATGAAAAGATAGAATAAAATATTTACAAAAATGTGAGGGGTGTACTGACTTTTGTGAGATACTGTGCGTGTGTATATATATTTATATATATATAGATATATATATTGAGAGAGATTAGTTCAGTGGGGATCACCTTCCCTGGGAAAAAGGTAGTTCACACGGCAGGTTTTTCTTAAAATCTGGCTTGTTGCCAGGTTTATTTAAAAGGTTGCATGTTGAAAACAAAATAACAAAGATAAATTCTCGCCATCCAGGCATTAACTAAACATTTCAGCTTCCTGTCTGAGCGGTGCAGGGCTTCTTCCAGACACCCACAAAACATACACAGTGCAAACCTTTTTGTCTTTAGTCCATAAGCACACTTCCATGTGTTCCTCTCTCTCAGGCTGATGGTTCCCTGAGTCCCAGGCCAGAGTAATTTTTTTCTCTAGACCTGGTTATTTAAACCACCTAATGGTGGACTCTAGTGGACCACAAAATCCAGTCCGGAACCAACCCTGCCAAGGTCTCTGGTAAAACCTGGACCGGATTCCACCTTTGTCCACTCCAAATGAACGCATGCGAGGGGACACATAGCGTCCGTCTACTACCTCGCCTCGCATAACGTCACATATGCCCCCCTCTGCTCAAGTGGCTGAGCAACTGTCCCAACCATACAGTGGACCCGCATTAGGCCCCTTTCACAAGTACGGACCGTTCAGGTCCGCCTGTCAGTTTTTCAGGCGGACCTGAACGGACGCTCCATTGTCCTCTATGGAGCGACGGATGTCAGCGGTGACATGTCCGCTGACATCCGATCCGCCAAATACAGAAGGTCCATGTTCATCCGATCCCCCATAGAGGAGAGTGGAGCTCTGACAGGTTCGTTTCTGCACAGAGTGCAGAGACGGTCCTGTCATCCACCAGCTCAGCTGGGATCAACGGATGGATGGTCAAAACGGGCTCCACTCGTGTGAAAGGACCCTAATTCTGGAGTTTCCCCGCCCTATAAACTTGAACACTTGCAGAGCAAGGAACCACCTTCTCACCCGACTGTTTTTCTCTTTGTTGTCACACATCCACTTAAGAGGGGCATGGTCAGTGACCGATTTGAATGGTCTCCCCCAAGGTAATATTTGAGGGCATCTAGGGCCCAATTAATGGCTAAACATTCCTTCTCTACAATGGTATAGGTTTTTTGTGTCTGTTGAGTTTTCTGCTCAGATAGACTACTGGATGCTCCTCCCCGTCTCTAACCTGGGACAGTACAGCACAGTAGAGTACAGTGAAATCTGGGGTCACGAGCACAGGTTGTGCCCACAGGGCTTGCTTCAACTTTTCAAATGCCCTCTCTGCCTCCGGATTCCAGTCGATCATGACGGACCCTCTACTATTCGTCAGATCTGTCAGTGGGGCTGCAATGGTGGCAATATTGGGAATAAAGCGCCTGTAGTATCCGGTGATTCCAAGAATTGCATAAACTTGTTTTTTATTTATAGGTTGGGGCCACTTTTGAACTGCCTCAGTTTTGTTGATCAGAGGTTTGATCAGCCCCCGGCCAATGATGTAGCCAAGGTATTTGACTTCCTACAAGCCTATGGCACACTTTCCGGGTATTAGGAGAAGACCTGTGCCCAAGGACCTGTTGGCACTTTTTCACGCTTTTGCATGCGCCTGTGCGCGCCCGTGCGCACGCACGCGCCGGAAGCGGTGCAAAACGGCCCTATGTAAGCTGAACGCACCCTGCAGCAAGTGCTGTCTGATCTACAGCGTTTGTGTGTGTTCCTGAAGCGACCTGCGTATTTGTTGACCTGTTCCTGTGACCCGGCTTGTGTTGACCCTGCTCTGATCTCCGCCTGCACCGACCCCGGCTTCCGCGACCACTCCTTTGCCTGCTCCCTTGTACCTCTGCTGCCAGCCTGTTAACGAACTCTGCCTGTACCCGACTACTCTTTTGCCTGCTCCCTTGTACTGCACCTCCAGCCAGTTGCCGACCCTGCCTGTACCACCATTCTTCAAAACCGGCACGAGACCGGAAGAGCTTCTACAACTGTCACCGGTGACCAACTCAACCCTTGTGCCATCCTCACTCCTGGACCTCCTGTTTACTCTATCAGGGGTTCACGAATCAGAGTCGCAAGGGAGGTTACCCCTGCGTAAGTCAGACTCCACCACCAGGTACGTGACAGTATCAGACAGCCATGCATGAGTCTGCATAGGGGACCTCTCCTACGGACGATTTGAACTTACACTTGGCTGGGCTGACCCAGGCCATCCAGACCCTGCAGGAAAGTTACACCCGACTGGAGGTACGGGTGCAGGAACTTGCTGCAACCAAGGCCCCTGGAACCAGTCAGTCCACAGATGACCCCCTGCTGGCCCTGCCACTTGAACCCAAGGTTCCCCTGCCAGAGCAATTTTCAGATGACCACGATACATTCCGGTGGGGTTGGTCATCTCCCTGCTGCGGGAAGCACCTCAGTCCTGCGCACATCACCTCCTGGAACAGAATGCCCCTGAAGCCGGCAACTTGACTCTGTTCTTTTGGGCAATGGCCGCCTTATATGAAGACCCGCATCAAGTCGCCACGGCCGAAGCGGCCCACCATGCGCTGCAACAAGGCCGCCGTATGGCGGAGGATTATGTTACAGAGTTCAGGCGCTGGAGCAACGATACCACGTGGAATGATGCAGCTCTCCGTCATCAATTTCGCCTGGGTCTTTCGGACCCCCTAAAGGATGAGCTATCCCGTGTGGGGGTGCCACACACACTGGAGGCCCTAGCCAACCCGACCATTCAGATTGACAGACGTCTTAGAGAGCGAAGAGCTGAAAGAGCGGCGGGATCCTCCCTATACCCCAGGCCCGCTCCAGCGACCACTGCCATCGCGCCAGCGGCTTCTGACTAGTCCCAGCCCAGACAAGTGGGTCTTATCCGACCGTCTCTGACGCCTGAAGAAAGACAACAATGCTTAGGCAACCGCCTATGTCTATATTGCGGGGAACCTGGTCATGTGGTGAAGACTTGTCCTGCCAAGCTCGCCAAGAGTTCACCTTCCTCCACCGATGACATACCGACCCTCTCGCAGACCGCCACTCACCTCTCTCTGCCGCTCTCCCTGCAGCTTCCCGGAAAGAGTCTTCTAGGTCACCGCTATTGTCGACTCTGGTGGCTGCAGCGGATTTATCGACCAGGCCTTTGCTACCCAGCACCAGATCCTACTACCACCCAAATCCCACGGGATGGTCGCACGACTTGCTGACGGCACAACCATCAGGTTCGGTGTTGTCACGCATGGGACTCTCACCATACCGGCTTCTACCCTGGACAGCCACCAGGAACTCCTGCGATTGGATGTCATCGCTTCCCCCTGTTCCCGATCATCCTCGGGTTACCATGGCTACAGGCTCATAGCCCCTCTATCAACTGGGCTACCGGGGAGACCAAATTCTCATCACCGCACTGCCTCCAGCACTGCTTCCCAGGAACTCACAGTCCTGACCCCATCTTGCTCAGTCTGGATACAGACTTGGACCTGGAGTCCTGTCAGGCAGTCCTGTCGGTCTACCACCAGTTCCTTGATGTGTTTAGCAAGAAGGGAGCAGAACAGCTACCCCCTCATAGGCCATATGACTGTCCTATTAAGCTCCTGCCCGGAGCCGAGGTTCCATTTAGGAGGATCTTTCCTCTGACGGAGTTGGAGTTAACGGCCTTCAAGGCCTACTTGGACGAGAACCTGAAAAAGGGGTTCATCCATCCTTCTACATCACCAGCCGGAGCTGGCATCTTTTTTGTTGAAAAGAAGGACCATACCCTGAGACCCTGTATTGACTACAGGGAATTTAACAAAATTACCGTCAAAAACTGGTACCCCCTGCCCTTGGTCCCGGAACTCTTCCAGAGACTTGGAATGGCAAAGGTGTTTACGAAATTGGATCTCCGTGGGGCTTATAACCCGGTTCATACCCGGGAAGGCGACGAGTGGAAGACCGCCTTCCGTACCCGGTTCGGGCACTTTGAGTACCTGGTGATGCCCTTTGGACTCTGCAATGCCCCGGCTACGTTCCAACATTTCCTGAATGATGTGTTCAGAGACTATTTGGATCTTTTTGTTATCGTCTACCTCGACCATATTCTGATATTCTCCTCTACCCTGGAAGAACACTGGAGACATGTTGCCTGCGTCCTGAGTCGCCTTCGGCAATACGGACTGTTTGCCAAAACCGAGAAGTGTGAATTTGAACGTCCCAGTATGTCCTTCCTAGGACTAATCATTTAAGTCACAGGCATCACCATGGATCCCCAGAAGGTCTCTGCTATCCTTGACTGCCCGGCTCCCGGAGTCCAACGTGTAGTTGGATTCGCCAACTTCTATAGGAAGTTCATCCGGGGATTCTCCGCCATTATTGCACCAGTTACACAGCTCACCAAGGCCAACACACGGTACGTGTGGACCAAGGAGGTGCAAGAAGCCTTTGAAACTCTGAAAGGCCTATTTACTTCAGCACCTATTCTGAGGCATCCCAATCCTGTCCCGGAGGTAGACGCCTCTGAGATTGCTGTGGGGGCTGTGTTGTCACAGAGACCGGGAGCCAAGGCTGCTCTTCACCCAGTGGCATTCTTCTCCCGCAAGCTAACTCCACCAGAGAGGAACTATGATGTGGAGATCGTGAGCTGCTGGCTATCAAGGCCGCACTGGAAGAGTGGCGCTATTTGCTAGAGAGAGCCAGGCATCCTATTCTGATCCTGACCGATCACAAAAACTTGCAGTATCTCAGATCGGCCAGAAGACTGAAACTTCGTCAAGCCCGGTGGGCTCTTTTCTTCGCTCGCTTCCTCTTCCATGTTACGTACAGGCCAGGGTCGAAGAATACAAAACCAGATGCCTTGTCTAGGATGTTCTGCAAACCAGGAGACACTCTGCTCCCTGACACGGTTCTGCAGCCCAGGAACGTCCTACTGACACAGGGGGACTTGCTGTCCCAAATTAGGCAATCACTAGCCAAAACGCCCAAACCGGCCGTCCCCAGTCTGATTACCAAGGATGGCCTATTGTGGCACAAGAATCGGCTCTTTGTACCAGAAGAACAGCGCTTGTTCATCTTGGCATCTTGTCACGACCATAAACTGGCTGGTCATTTCGGAGCCCGTAAGACCGCTGAACTGGTATTACGGTCGTTTTGGTGGACTCAGGCAGAGGAGGACTGTCAGAAATATGTCAGCTCCTGCCCCACCTGTGCCCAGAACAAGAACTGTAAAGTCAAGGCCTGGGGGCTATGAAAACCACTTCCGGTACCCGAACGAGCATGGTCAATGATTTCTATGGACTTCATTGTGGAGCTTCCACCATCTAAGGGCTACTCTACTATCTTTGTGGTCGTGGACCAGCTGACCAATATGGCGCACTTTTTGCCCATGAAGGGCACACCATCAGCCGCCGAGATGGCCGAGATCTTTACACGGGAGATAGTTAGGCTCCATGGAGTGCCCTCTAGCATCGTTTCCGATCGCGGAGTCCAATTTACATCCAGGTTCTGGAAGGCCTTATGCTCCGCTCTGGACATTGAACTTGCTCTCTCGTTGGCTACCACACGCAGACTAACGGCCAGACCAAGAGAACCAACCAAACTTTAGAGCAATACCTGCGCTGCTTCTCTGCGTATTCACAGGATGATTGGGCCTCTCTGCTACCGTTGGCCGAATTTGCTTTTAACAACACAGTCCACTCGGCCACCAAGCAATCCCCATTTCTGGCCAATTACAGCTTTCATCCGACCTTCATGCCCATGTACAATCCAGAAGGTAAAGTACCCACAGCTCAAGAAGTGACCAAATTCTTGGAAGAGAATAATAAATTGTTGCAGGAAACCTTGGCCCAGACTCAGCAACACAATAAGGAGACTTTCGACAAAGGGAGATGGGGAGAGTTGGATTTACAAGCCGGAGAGCAAGTCTGGCTCTCCATCAAAAACCTTAAACTTGCCTGCCCGTCAAAGAAATTGTGACCCCGGTTCATTGGGCCCTTCCAAGTAAAGAGGAAGATCAACAGGGTGGCATATGAGCTGGAGCTCCCACCATCTCTATGGATCCATCCAGTTTTTCACATGGCCCTGTTGAAACCCGTGACCCCAGACCCTTTCCCCGGGCGAAAGACAGGTCTGCCAGGGCCAATCCTGGTAGATGGTGAAGAAGAATTTGAAATCAAAGCCATCCTGGACTGTAGGAAGAGGAGTGGGGGTATCCAATACTTGGAAGGGCTACAGCCCTGAGAAAAGCTCCTGGGAACCTGAAAGGCACATTCATGCCAAGGAACTTATCCGGTCTTTTTGGAGGACTCATCTAGATCTGAAGGCACAGCTGGGCATCCGGAGGCTGCCCCTTAAGGGGGACAATGTTAGGAGAAGACCTGTGACCAAGGACCTGTTGGCACTTTTTCGCGCTTTTGTGCACGCATGTGCGCGTTCCCATGCACCCGTGCGTGTTCGCGTGTGTGCACACGCCGGAAGCGGCACCAAACGGCCCTATGTAAGCTGAACGCACCCTGCAGCAAGTGCTGTCTGATCTACAGCATTTGTGTGTGTTCCTGAAGCGACCTGCTTATCTGTTGACCTGTTCCTGTGACCTGGCTTGTGTTGACCTTGCTCTGATCTCCGCCTGCATCGACCCTGGCTTCCACGACCACTCCTTTGCCTGCTCCCTTGTACCTCTGCTGCCAGCCTGTTAAGGAAACTCTGCCTGTACCCGACTACTTTTTTGTCTGCTCCTTTGTACTGCACTGCCAGCCAGTTGCCGACCCTGCCTGTACCACGGTTCTTCAAAATCCGCACGAGACCGGAAGAGCTTCTACAACTGTCACTGGTGACCAATTCAACCCTCGTGCCATCCTCACTCCTGGACCTCCTTTTTACTCTATCAGGGGTTCACGAATCAGGGTCTCAAGGGAGGTTACCCCTGCGTAAGTCAGACTCCACCACCAGGTACGTGACACCGGGGTTGGCCGTGAGTCCGGCTTTCCTAAGGGAATCTACTACTGCCTGTACCCGGGGCAAATGGGATTCCCTATCTGGGCTGTGGATGACTACATCATCCAAATAGGTAGCTGCGTATTGGCGATGTAGTGTTAAGGACTTATCCATCATTCTCTGGAACGAGGCAGGAGCACCATGCAGACCAAAAGGCAACCACTTATACTGGAAGGACCCCTCGGGGTAGAAAATGCAGTTTTCTCTGTCAATGACTCCGTTAGGGATATCTGCTAATAGCCTTTAGCCAGGTATAACTTATATATGTACCGGGCACTACAATCTGTCAACAGGCTCGTCGACCCGAGGCATTGGGTAAGCATCAAATTTGGACACGCTGTTTAACTTTCTAAAATCATTAAAAAACCTTATCATTCTATTGGGTTTTGGGACCAAAACTATGGGACTGTACCAGTCACTGTGGAGTTCCTCTATCACGTCCAGCTCTAACATGTTCTTTACTTCATTGGCGACTGCTTCTCACCTGGCGTTGGGTATTCTATAGGGCTTTACGTTTACGCGAACACCTGGTTGTCATGCTGGCATCACTCATATGTCTATTTCACAAAGACAACCTCTGGCTATGAAGCTGAGCATGTTCATCCAACTTCTTTGGTCAACCACGGCGAAGCCTGTTATGAGTGAAACCTGTCCTGTTAAACCACTGTATGGTCCTGGCCACCGTGCTGCAGCTCAGTTTCAGGGTCTTCTTTATGTAAAGCAACAATTCTTTTTTTCAGATCCTCAAAGAGTTCTTTGTGAGAGCGATAACACCAAATTTAACACACCTGCTCTCCATTCACACCTGAGGCCTTGCAACGAGTCACATGACACCGGGGAGGGAAAATGGCTAATTGGGCCCAATTTGGACATTTTCACTTTGGGGTGTACTCACTTTTGTTGCCAGTGGTTTAAACATTAATGGCTGTGTGTTGAGTTATTTTGAGGGACTTTACATTGTAGCAAAGTGTCATTTCTTCAGTGTTGTCACATGAAAAGATATAATAAAATATTTACAAAAATGTGAGTGGTGTACTCACTTTTGTGAGATACTGTATTTTTAAGAGCCATGTAGGGAAAAGACACTCCTACATTAGGTTCAACAGGCTTCCCCTCTATCATTTTAATGTTTTCTCTGGTTCTATTGAGTGTGGCGTCTTTTAGTTTTTCCTACAAAAATTCTCTTTTCTGACTTCTAAGTCTGGCACCACATTCTGTCCACTCTCACTATTAGTGTCAGGGATGACTTCTTGTTCATTAGCCTCCAGCTGGAGGCTGGATTACAGGTCCTCCTGCTCCCCAGACATTACAGAAAAAGGAAAATGAGCTTCCTCTTCCTTGGACACGCCAACAGCTTTCCTTTAAATCTGGCAATCAAAAGGGTCTGGTGTGAGTTCCCGTGATTCCCCAGCAGGGGGAGCTTTGTCCTCCCGACTCCTTTTGTTTTCCCATAAGGGGGGAAAATCTCTCCCCACTAGGGCGTCATGCAGCAGTGAGGGTACCACCCCCACTGAATGTGTCACCAGGCCCCAAGGGGTATCAATCTCAACCACAGCAGTCTGGTAATCACGTGTCACCATGTAAATGGTTTTACCACCCAGGCAAGAATCATCATGACATACACAAAACAACATAAATACATTAGGAAAACTATATCAAAATTTTGGCCGATTCTACAATCAGACCCTACTCTAAAATCCTTAATACCTCAAAGTCCACCAATTACTTTTAGACGGTCCAGCTCACTTCGTGACTACCTAATCCAAAGTGAGTACGTAGGTGCATTCAGAAAGGACCCATGTAAAAGAAAAGGGACATTTAGATGTGGCGGCTGTCATATCTGCCGCTACATGAACACGACTAACAATTTTGTATTACCTAATGGACAACCATACAGACCCTCCCATTTTGCTAACTGTAAAACAGTAGGAGTGATATATCTACTAACCTGTAGTTGCGGGAGATTCTATGTAGGTAAAACTACACAAGAATTCCATAAAAGGGCATCTAAACATATATCCAGCATGAAAACAAGCAACCCTGATTTACACTTAGGCAGACACGTTAGGGATATACACAAAAAAAATCTTCCCTAACATTAATTTCACAATACTTGAACGTATACACCCCAGCAACAGAGGAGGAGACTGGGACAAAACCCTCCTACAAAGGGAAACCCAGTGGCAGGTGGCCCTAAAAGCCACCACACCACCTGGTTTAAATAGCTCTATTAGTTTTAGACCATTCCTGGAGGTTTATACCTCTGGGATATGGGAAGGACATGGTTAAAGCTAATTAACCTATGTCCTATTTATCCCCGATCCCACCATCATGGGTCCAGACGAAAACCATACAATACAAATATATGGGATGCACATGACAATGCACACATACACACTGGGATTTAATTATTATTTTTTTCTGGATTGTCCACATGACGAATATCTGTACAAGATAATAATGTAACTATAAGAGATATGCTTTATGTAATGTGGAAGTGGGGATGAGCTACCAACAATATGCGGATACACAATAGTAAATATCATCTCAAAAAGGTTCAACTATATCCACTTATTCATTAAATGATTCATTATATAAATCTTGATAACCTTGTGAATGGTAACCCTGCTTTTTTGTATTCATTTGTACCTCATAATGGGAGCCATAATAGACAACCATGAAACTCCCATTTGATTTATCTCCTCTCTATTCCCTTTTCATCCAACTCTCCTCATTATCTAATGCGATCTTCACCCATTACAAAACAACGGGAAAATGAAACAGGGTCGCACAGTGATCACTATTTAACCCTCTGGCCAGCATTAGGAAGCCGCGCCACGCCAGGAGAAATAGACTTGGAACTATAAGGTAAGAGGCTATACTCCACTGTTTAATAGGACGAGAGACTTATGGTTCTATTGATACATCCTCTGTATGGATCAACATATTATTATTATTATTATTATTATACAGGATTTATATAGCGCCAACAATTTACGCAGCGCTTTACAACTTGAGGGTAGACAGTACAAATACAATACACTTAAATACAGTAGGAATCAGAGGGCCCTGCTCGTTAGAGCTTACAATCTAAAAAGGGAAGGTCAAGAGATACACGAGGTAATAACTGTGGGGGATGTGCTAATAGAGAAGATAAATGTACAGTTGTTAGGTGGGAGCCAGATAGGCTTCTCTGAAGAGATGAGTTTTCAGGGATCGTCTGAAGGTGGACAAACTAGGAGAGAGTCGGACAGATTGTGGTAGAGCATTCCAGAGGATGGGAGAGGCTCTGGAGAAGTCCTGGAGACCAGCGTGGGATGAGGTGACAAGGGAGCTGGAGAGCAGGAGGTCTTGGGAGGAGCGAAGAGATCGATTTGGTTGGTATTTTGAGACCAGGTTAGTGATGTAGCTGGGAGCCAG
>BLSH010458018.1:384535-424977 GCA_018402905.1 Glandirana rugosa | reverse complement strand
GGGAGGAGCGAAGAGATCGATTTGGTTGGTATTTTGAGACCAGGTTAGTGATGTAGCTGGGAGCCAGGTTGTGAATTGATTTATAAGTTATTGTTAGGATCTTGAATTTAATACGTTGGTTGAGTGGCAGCCAATGTAGAGATTGACATAGGGGTGTAGCAGATGCCGAGCGGTTTTTAAGGTGGATGAGCCTGGCCGCAGCGTTCATAATGGACTGAAGTGGGGAGAGACTATTTAGAGGTAAGCCAGTGAGGAGGGAGTTGCAGTAGTCGAGGCGAGAAATGACCAGGGAGTGGATTAGAAGCTTTGTGGAGTCATCGGTTAGGAAGGGGCGTATCTTGGAGATGTTGCGGAGGTTAAGGCGGCAAGTTTTGGATAGCGATTGGATGTGGGGCTGAAAGGTTAATTGTGAGTCTAGGATTACACCTAAGACCTCGGCGTGGGGGGACGGGTTGATAGTTGAGACATTGATTTTGACAGAGAAATCTGGGGAAGTGGCACGTGGGGGAGGAAATATCATAAGCTCAGTTTTGGATAGGTTGAGTTTGAGGGAGTGATGTGACATCCAGGCTGATATGTCTATCAGTAAGTTTGCGATGCGTGAGGAGACAGATGGAGAGATCTGGGGGATTGAGAGATAGATTTGTGTGTCATCAGCATGTCAACATATGGAACATATGGGATGTATAACCTTAATTTCAGCACTCCCCTGTAATCTACCCAGGAGCTCTGGCAACAGAGGACTCCTATTAACATACACTGTTACTATAGTATAATATATTCCACTACCTAGTACCATGTTTAATATTCACAGATCTGGGACAGATAGATTTCTTCCCTCTCAGGTCACATAGTGACCGGTGGCAGATCCCCCCGACCACTTAATCATATCCAACTCAATCAATAAGCAAACGTCAACAAATGTAAAACGGCGGCGCAGCGTGCTCCATTTGAGGTAGACAGGTAGGTTATACTACTCACAATTTAGGGACCACCATCCGAGGTTGTCCTATACTCTGTTGTTCCTATATACCTCTCCTATTCATTCCTATGGCTATATGATTCTAAGGTCAACCTTCTACTGAATATCTCTCCCTAGACTCTCAGGGGCCATACATTTTTGATCAAATTGACCCAGCAATATATGACACATGTCTTGTGCCTGAAAAATGGGACGCAAGTTGTTGGTAAGTTCAATTTTCACTTCCACAATTCCTACTCTGTACCCAGAATATGTATGTAATTTTCATGATCTATATAAGCGACTTACTTTAAATGGTAGTATGTCATGATTCAAAATTAAGATGACTGTGATGTGGACTTTTTTCCTTGCCCTTATGCACACCATTCCCTCTTTCCCCTCCTCCCCTCCCCCCTTCCCTCCCTTCCCCCTCCTCTCCCCTTTTCCCCTCCCCCCCCCCCCTTCCCACTGACTCACAAATCATCATGTCCAATAGTTATGATACTCCCTTCCTATTTCTCTATCTTTTTGCTATCAGAAACGGATCTAAAATCATACACCCAATCGTATAAAAACAAAAGAGTGACTCCGTTGAACATCTTCCCTGAGGAAGGGTCTGACAGGGACCCGAAACGTTTAACGTTGGAGGACATTGGGATATTGAATACCATCTCCCCTTTCCTGAACAATGGACTGCTCCTCATCACTATTTAAGCTATGTACACATATTCATATATGGTCAACCTTGTGATATGCTTCTTTGAATATTTGATCCGTCATACTAATATATGATCCAATTTTATGTTGTACAAGGTCTATTTTACACAAATGAATCCTATTTTTTTTAAAATAAAATACCTTTTGATATAATCTGACCTAGTGTGGTGGTTTGCTGCCTAATTAAAGTCCCATTAAAGGGGGATCGTTTTCTTTCTAATCACGTGTCACCATGTAAATGACCCCAATAGTGCTAGGGTGGGTGCAACTTTGTGGGATTTACACAATCACCTTTGACTAAGGTCACCACACTACCAGAAACTAGCAGAGCTGTAGGTGGCTTTCCATCAACTGAAATTACACACATTTGCTTTTCCATGTGTTCCTGACATGTTGCAGTACATGCTACTTGTGCAAAAACGGACATACGTTTTTTCAAGTAAGCATTATCACATTTCATTGGTTCATCACTTAGGGAGCAGTTAGCAGCAATATGACCAAACGCATGGCAGCAATAACCTTTTATATGTTCTGTACCCAATCCTCTAAATGGCCTCAGAGACCTTCCTGACCTATTTGGCCAGTCTCCAGGTCCTGAGCACACAGTCTCATTATCTGTGGCAACAGACTTGTAAGTTCTTCACATGCCATTGAACCCTGGAACATTCTTATTGGAGCCTTCGGGTGATTTTTCACCCCTCATGGATGGGTTCAACAAGTCCTCGGCCGTCATATATCTCTCCACCAGGTCAACCAGCTGGTTTGCAGTTTTAGGGTCCCCATGGCTGACCCAGTTCCTCAAAGTGGCAGGGAGCGCCCCGAAATAATGGTCTTTGACCACGCGCTCCACAATCTTAGGGCCCGACAAAGTCTCTGGCTGCAGCCATTTCTTGGTAAGGTGTATCATATCAAACATTTGTGAGCGGGGTGGCTTATCAGTACTGTATAACCAGTGATGCACCCGTTGAGCCTGGACTGCAATGGTGATGCCCATGTGTGCAAGAATCTCGGCTTTCAATGTCTCATAATCCTGGGGCTCCTCTGATTCCAGATCATAATTGGCTTTTTGGGGTTCTCCTGTCAGAAAAGGCGCTAGCAGTCCTGACCATTGCTCTTTTTGCCATCCTTCTTGAACAGCGACTCTTTCAAAAGCCACTAGGTACGCTTCCACATCATCTGCAGGTGTCATCTTTTGCAGGAAATAGCTGGCACGCACCATTTTCTGATCCACCGGGAATGGACTTGCGGACCACTTCTTTAACTCCACCAGGGCCTCCGCAAACTGGCGATTCATCTCCTGCTGGGCTGTGACATCCTTGCAATTCACGCCCTGCCGCGCTACAATGGCTTGTGCGACTTGGCGATTGGTTTCCTGCTGCTGGCGATTGCTCTCCTGTCCGCCGAGTCCACCACGTGTGAGGAATTAGTTCAGTGGGGATCACCTTTCCTGGGAAAAAGGTAGTTCATATGGCAAGTTTTTCTTAAAATCTGGCTAGGTTCCAGGTTTATTTAAAAGGTTGCATGTTGAAAACAAAATAACAGAAAATAAATCCTCGCCATCCAGGCACTAACTAAACATTTAGGCTTTTCCTATCTGAGCGGTGCAGGGCTTCACCCAGACACCCACAAAACATACACAGTGCAAACCTTTTTGTCTTTAGTCCATAAGCACACTTCCATGTGTTAGCTCTCTCTTAGGCTGATGGTTCCCTGAGTCCAAGGCCATTGCAAATCTTTCCTCTAAACCTGGTTATTTAAACCACCTGATGGTGAACTCCAGTGGACCACAAAATCTGGTCCGGAACCAACCCTGCCAAGGTGGCTGGTAAAACCTGGACAGGATTCCACCTTAGTCACTCCAAATGAACACATGCGAGGCGATACATAACATCCATCTGCTACCTCGTCTCGCATAATGTCACAATATATATACTGTATATGCTGTATATATATATATAAATAAATAAATAATAATATATATATCTATATATATCTATATATATATATATATATATATATATATATATATATAGATATATATAGATATATATATATATACACTCCCCATCAGGACTAAAATTGTATTCCCACTTTTGCAATCAAATTTGAGAAAACCCCTCTTGTATTCAAAAACCTTTTAGATGTTTGGAGAAGGTGTCATGGCTGACTGCAAGCACTTCTGCATGCATGGAAGGAGCGCCAGACCAAAAGATAAGAGTCCAAATGAATTTATAGATAATGTGTTAAAAGACATCCAACTCATTTTGAGGGTCAAATAAACTCCCCCTTCATCAGGTCTTCCGTTAAAAATGAGAACCTTGACTGGACTCAAAGTAAGGCTTTCTTGTTTGAATCTCTGCAGGGAAGCCGATTGCTGGATTAGGATTCCTAGTCAGCAGTGTCTGCATCAGCAGTCCAAATAAACTATTTTTTGAAAGCATTTCTGAACAATGTCAGTCTATTCCAATAGAAAGGCTTAAGCTGGCCATAAATTACTCTTTCTTTATTTTTTTATCAGACACTGGGCTAATCAGAAAAAGACAAATGGATTTCTCCATTAATACAAATGTGGTGGATGGAGAAACCCTCCCCGTTGAGACACTGTATTCTGATAGCGGAGCCTCTTTACAGTCAAAATACGATCGGTGGCTACAGTCGAAAAAAATATCCAACATTCCCATTCAACAGTGACTAAACATGGGCTTGTGCTGATGGGCTTTTATTTCTTTGCATCAAACAGCTTGGGCATTTTCGTATACAGTAAGTATATGGGAAAGCAAAACCTGCTTGAAGCACGTCTAATGCTCCTTAATGAATTCTAAATGATCTCAGAACCTTTTCAAATGATGTCATCAACATAGATCCAAAGATTTTTGACACAGACCCTTACCCATTTTTAACTTTAAGGCCCCTTTCACACATACAGACCGTTTGTCCGTTTTTCATCCATCCGTTGACGGATGAAAAGCGGACATCAATGCAACTCTATGGAAATACGGATGACAACGGATGATCATTCATTTGCATCCATTTTCATCCGCTTCTGTCAACATCCGTTTTTTTTGAAAGGATGAAAGTCCTATTTTTCATCCGTCAAAAAAACGGATCGGCCAAAAAAACGGATGTAAACGGACGAGCGGTCAGTTTTTCATCCGTTTTTGCATTGTAGTGGATGTAAAAAAAAACTGATGAAAAACTGATGACCACAGATGAAAAAACGGATGAAAAAACGGATGAAAAACGGATGAATACTTCATCCATTTTGATGTGACGGAGCTGATGAATTGATGAATGGTCCGTATGTGTGAAAGGACCCTAAGGCCTCATACACACGGGCATTTTTTGACGCCGGCATTTTCGGGCGTTTTTTGCAGCTCTCTGTGTTAGTCAATGGCCCCATAAAAAGGTCAGCGTTTTTGAGCTGTAGATGGCGTCGGCATTAGTGAGCTGAAAGTAGAACCCACGGCCATCGCGTTCTGAGGCTGTAACGTTTTGGGTTTTTTTGACGCCGATGCCGCAAAACGCCAACTAACGCCAACAAACACCAACTAATATTGTACCGGCATTAACCGGCGTTTTTTGACGCTGACGTTTTTAGGTTGAAAAATAGCAGAGGGATGATTTTTTTAAAAAAAGCCTGTTGACGCCGACGCTCACTAACGCCGATGCATAACGCCGAAAAACGCCGATTTTTTTTCCTTGATGTTAGGCCTGACGTTTTGTTTATTTTTCAAGAAACGTCCGTGTGTATGAGGCCTAAATGTTTGGGTTTATTCCTGACACTTAGGATTATAGAAGCAGTCTCCTTTTTTAGGTTACATAGTTACATAGTAGGTAAGGTTGAATAAAGACAATAGTCCATCCAGTTCAACTTGTGTAGGTGTACGTGTGTCAGTGTCAATAATTGTTTCCCATATCCCTGTATGTTGTGTTCTTTAACTGCTTCCCGACCGAGCGCCGTCTTTTCACGGCGGCAGTCAGGGAGCCCTGCGCGAATCGCCGTAAATAAGCGGCGATTCGCATTTGGCCACCAGGGGGTGCGCGCGCCGGCGGCGCGCACGCGCGCCCCCGCCGCACTCCTGGGGAGTGTGCCCGCAGCTCGGGTGGACCCGATGTCCGCCGGCGAGCCGCGATGAGCGGCTACAGGGAAAAGAACGGGGAACCGCCGATGTAAACACGGCGGTTTCCCGCCCTGTCAGTGGGGCATGAGAGATCTACTGATCCCTGTCACTGGGATCAGTTAGATCTCTCATGCCCATGTTAGCCCAACCCCCCCACAGTAAGAACACACCCAGGGAACACTATTAACCCCTAGATCGCCCCCTGCAGGTTAACCCCTTCACTGCCAATGACATTTATACAGTAATCAGTGGACATTTAAATTTCTGATCGCTGAATAAATGTCATTGGTCCCAAAAAAGTGTCAAAATGGTCCGACATGTCCCCCCCAATATCGCATTACCGCTAAAAATCGCAGATTGCCGCCATTACTAGTAAAAAATAAAAATAAAATAAAAACCCCAGAAATGAATTCTCACCATCCGTAAACGCGGCCACTTTTGTGCAAACCAATCAATAAACGCCGATTGCAATTTTTTTTATCGCAAACATGAGGAATTATATAATTCTGCCAAAAACGGTGAAAAAAAAATGTTTTTTTATATTTTTTTTTTGGATTTGAATTTTAGCAAAAAGTAAGAAATTTGGGTTTTTTTGCAAAATGGTCGCTCTTCTTTTGTTTATAGCAGCGATAAGAAATGACGCAGAGGCGATCAAATACCACCAAAAGAAAGCTATATTTGTGGGGAAAAAAGGACGCAAATTTAGTTTGGGTACAACATCGCACGACCGCGCAATTGTCAGTCAAAGCGACGCAGCGCCGAATCGCAAAAAGTGCTCTGGTCCTAAAGCTGCAAAACCTTCCGGTTGGTAAGCGGTTAAGATGCACATCCAAGAGTCTTTTAAAAATATCCATACTCCACCAATTGTGGAAAAGAGTTCCACATCCTTATCCCCTGACAGTGAAGAACCCCCTGCACAGTTTAAGGTTAAACCGCTTCTCCTCCAATCTCCTTGTGTGGCCTCGTGTCCTTGCACACCCCCTGAGATTGAATAGTTTTTTTTCCTATGCTGGGATAACCATTGAGGTATTTGTAAATCACTATCATGTCCCCTCTCAAGCATCTTTTCTCCAGCGAGAATAAATTTAGTGCTTGTAGTCCTTCCTCGTAATTGAGGTCCTCCAGTCCCCTTATTCATTTGTTGGCCTTCTATGGACTCTCTCCAGCTCCAGCACATTCCTTCTGAGGACTGGTGACCAGCACTGGACTATATATTCCAGATGCGGTCAGACCAGAGTTTTATAAAGTGGCAGGATTATAGTTTTATCTCTGGAGTAAATTCTCTTTTTTATGCATGCTAATACTCTGCCGGCTTTGGTAGCTGCAGCTTGACATTGCATGCTATTGCACAGTCTGTCTTCCACTAGGACCCCAGATCTGTCTCTATCTGGGGGCCTCCAGAGGTTCTCCCCCTAGTGAGTAGTTTGCATTTATATTTTTAGCCCTCCAAGTGCATTACCTTATATTTCTCCACATTAAACCTCATTGCCCACTCCATTATTTTGTTCAGGTCTTTCTGTAAAATTTCTATATCGACCTGCTTAATTTTGTGTTGTCTGCAAAAACTGAGATTGAGCTATGTATCCCATCCTCTATATCATTTAAGAATAAATTAAAAAGAGATGGTCCCAGGACAGAGCCTTGGGGTACCCCACTCACCACTCCAGACCAGTCTGAGTACATTTTATTTATCACCACCTTTTGCACGCGCCACTGTAACCAGTTTTCTATCCAAAAACAAACCTTATGATCCAAGCCTGCAGACCTCAGCTTGTAGATTAAAGGGATTGTAAAGGCAGCCTTTTTAATCTTAATGCATTCTATGTATTAAAGCAGATGTAAACCTGAAAAAAAAATAATACTTCTGCCTAGTATAGTAAAGCATGTCATGTCACCTGTGCCCAGTCTTGCCATGAAGAGTTAATCCAGCTCTGAGCAATCCACTTATCTTTTTTCAGTAAGAAAAAGATGAACAACTGAGAAATAGGAGATGTTTCTTCTCCGTGCTGTGTGAGTGACAGATACTTTTCTTATCTCAGAGCAGACGAAGCTTCACACTCCCCCCTCCTCCAGCTGTCCCAGGATTGGCTGCTCCACACCTCAGCATGATAGGGCATGCTGAAGTCATGTGGTGTCTTTCCTGAGTTTTGACAGGATGTTTCTCAAAACTCAAGAATAGCAAAATAGGAGAGTATAGAGGTGGGTGGGGAGTCTTGTGATATCACAACTCCACCCACCGAACTCCAGCAAAGAAAGACACCCACTGATTCCAGAGATTTGTGGGGCTGCTACTGCATTTGCAAGGTAGGGATACATGCAGGAGGCTTGCATGTATATATACATTAATACTGTGCCATTCGTTTATACTGGCTGAGTGGTGGGTTTACATCCACTTTAAGATAAAAAAAACCTCCTGTGTGTGGCAGCCTCCCCAGCACCCCTAGTCACTTACCTGAGCCCCTTCTCTCAGCAGCGATGTCTACGAGTGTCTTAGCTGTCACAGACACTCCTCCTGATTGGCTGAAACACAGCAGTAGCGCCATAGGCTCCCGCGGCTGTCAATCAATCAGGGGAGAGAGGGGGTGGGACCAGGTCAGGGCTCCATGTCTAAATGGGTACACGGAACTCTGCATCCCCTTGGGTGCCCCCTGTAGCAAGCTGCTGGCTGAGGGGCACTCACCAGATTGAGGGGCCAGGAGAGCAGAAGATGGACCCGAGAAGAGCAGGATCCGGGCTGCTCTGTGCAAATCCAACTGCACAGAGGAATTAAGTATAACATGTTTTTTATTTAAAAAAATAAAAAGAGCCTTTACAATCGCTTTAAGCATTTTTGGGGAACTGTGTTGAATGCTTTTGCAAAATACAGATACACCACATCCACAGGCCTACCTTTATCTAGATTGCAGCTCAGTTCCTCGTACAATATTAACAGATTGTCCTGGCAGGAACGACCCTTCGACCCAAGGACAGGTTACAGGGGTCAAAGTGCATGTAGCACTTTATCTGGAATTTTTTTGTGATCTATAAGCTAAGTTAACACAGTCATTAGCATATCCTGCCTCCCCCCACCATTATCTGACCACATACTGTAGCTAGCAAGGGGATAAATAACTAATGAGTCTTGATTGACAGCACTTGTCTCCGGCTCCATGCACTTGCTTGAGCTTCATGTGCAAGCAGAGAGACAGAGCAATAACTTTAAAGTATTACTAAGCCCAGGAGCTTGCATTCACTATATCTGGTCTCCTACAGTACACAGAACATGGAAATTCAATAGTTTTATAAACTGCCAAATGCCTGTTGTGACTAGAGTTGATCGGTGGGTTCGGCCGAACTTCGGAAAAAAGGGTTCGGTACCGAACTTGACCCGAACTTTATCCCGAACCCCGAACCCCATTGAATTCAATGGGGACCCGAACTTTTCGGCACAAAAATGACTGTAAAAGAGACCTGGAAAGTGCTAGAGGGCTGCAAAATTATTTTAGAACAATAATCTGTCCCTTACAGCAACAGCAGGAACCTGACCCTATAGAACTAGGAGATGATTTTAGAACAATAATCTGTCCCTCTAAGCAGTAGACTCTACCTAGTCCGGTCAGATCTTTCTGTAATGCAGGATGAGATCTGCAATCTGTCCCTAAAAGCAGTATTAGTAGTAATCTCTACCTATCTATCTATCTGCAATCTGTCCCTAAATGCAGTAGTAGTATTAATCCCTACTTATCTATCTATCTGCAATCTGTCCCTCACAGCACAGGCAGTATCCTCTCCCTACACTACCCAGAGAGCATATGACATGCAGCACTGTGACTCCAGCCTCATATAGAGGCTGGGTCACATGATGCACTGGCCAATCACAGCCATGCCATTAGTAGGCATGGCTGTGATGGCTTCGAGGGAAAATCATGCTTGTTGATTGGCTGCCCTGCAGCTATTCAACATGCGTGATCAAACATCCGAACCCATAACTCGAACCCAAACTTTTTTTAAATGTCCGGGTTCAGGTCCGGGTCACGGACACCCCAAAGTTTGGTACGAACCCGAACTTTACAGTTCGGGTTCGCTCAACTCTAATTGTGACTTCTATCAGTGTCTGGTTAGGAGTCTAAGACTCCCGGTCAATCAGATCTCAAGACCCACTTGGCCGGGAGGAGATATTAATTTGCTATTGTCACACAAGTGGGTGGGCCCTGTACCCCGAGCCCACCCTTTTTGAAGCCAATTAGAGCCTCAAGCTCTAATCACGTGCTTAAAAAAAAACCCACATTGAAATCCATGTACCCAGCGCCTTGCATGGAGATTAGGGAACGGACACATGGATTAGGGGAAGCGGTGCCCCTGTGCCCCTAATGGACGGGCCGCCACTGCCTGCGCCTATTCTCTGTGAAAAAAAATCTCTGCAATACAAACCTGATAGAGGTTCTAACCGTTTCCCATTCCATCAAGAAGTTTTGGATTGACATACTTTTAGTTACTATTTTAGGAAAATAATACGTTTGGTTATTTTTCAGTTTTACCTGTTTTTAATCAGACATTTTTATTTTTTTATTATTTAGTCACCTAAAACATTATTTTACAAATGTTTAAGACCCATGACTTTCATTTTCATGACTTCCACCTGGAGGGGTTATGGGTTCTCTCCCATACTCTGATGACTCTACCAGCGCATAGTTAATGGTTGGTGACAACATTTGCATGAGCCACAAGCCACAGCTAGAACGGAGATCTACAGCTAGAGGGATTGCTAGCCGAGTATAAGAGAAGTTTTCTGCTGTTAGAAAATCTGGGGGATATATAAAAAAGCAGGACTGTGTCAAGGATTTAGGGACATTTAAAATGAGCTGTCAATAAAATAAAATAAAATAAAATAAATAGCTATCCGCCTGCCCTCGTAGTGCAGCCCAGCAAAGGCTTTCTTGCTTTTATTTAATAATTGGTTGTTTAGAGAAACTCTCAGTCTATGATTGAGCTGCTTGGACTTTTCGGGAGGACCCATCCATGACCCAGAAACAATGCTCCGCCACACACTGGAAAAAGGATGCAGTGATGTTAGCGAGCTATGATATTTGTGCACATGCACTTTGCCTTTGCCGAAGGCTGAATAGGAACAATATGAAAGTATATTTTCATAGAAAGGAATGGAATTGGATAATGTGGGGCAATTCTGAATTAAAATACAACATAGAAAAAGTTCCTCATCAAGGGCACTTTCACACCGGGGGGCGGTGGGGCATTAGCGGTAAATCCCCGCTAGTCACAGCGGGGGTTTAAAGCTGTTAGCGCGGCGTTACGACGGCGGGAGCGGTGCATTTTTAACCCCCCACAAGGGGTTAAAAGTATCCGCTCTCTGCACTTCCTAGGTGGTGTGCAGCCACTTCGGAAGCGCTACCCCGTTGTCTTCAATGGGCAGGGGCGGTGGAGGAGCGGTATATTACCGCTCACCGCACCGCTCCAAAGATGCGGCTTGCAGGACTTTTTGTAACGTCCTGCAAACGCACCGCCCCAGTGTGAAAGCACTCCTGCTTTCACATTGGGGTGGATGGGAAGTGACTTTTGAGGCGCTTTACAGGCTCTATTTTTAGCTAAATAGTGCCTGTAAAGCGCTTCAGTGAGAAAGGGGCCTTAAGCAACTCCTTTTCCAAAAAAAAAAAAAGAGAGGAATTGTACTTACTTACCCTGCAGTCCATGCCTTGGACCTTTGCCCTTTAAGGCTGGGTTCACACTAGTTTCCCGTGTGGCTCCCAGCAGCAATCAAGTGCGTCCTGGTTCACCGTTTCAGGTCTGATTTCAGCCAGAATTTTGGGCTGAATTCAGACCTGAAATGGACCAAAAGACGCACAGGGCTCCTGTGCAAATTCGCACCGGAGCCGCAGTGGAGATGTGTGAACCGGCTCCATAGACAGCCAGTCACATCCAATTCACAATGGTGTGAACCCAGCCTAAATCCTAACTCCAGGTTTGACTTTAACTTTAAAAGATTTAACTTTAAAGATTTAAAGTGGTTGTAACCCTCACACATGAAATATGAACAAAGCGTTTCCCTCTATAGTGTCTGTGCTTGTCTAACTCCAGAGCCCTAAGGGATTCAAGGCAAATAGACTGTGCACTTTGCAAAGTGTAGTTGCACACTGTAAGGCTCTGGGACAGCTGCGGAGCAAATTGTGCACAGGGGTCCTGTGTGTCTTCTGGTCTTTTTCAGGTCCGAATTCAGCCATAAATTCAGACCTAATTTGGACCCCTGCTGTGAGTGGCTCCGCACGGAGATGTGAACCCAGCCTTATTCCTCTGCTATCAGCATGAATCACTTCTGAGAGAAAAATGGTGACAGGGGAGGGACTTCCAGCTGATTGACAGCCTCAGCTTTGTTCCTGTGTCTTGTGTAGGGAGGTGTCTCTCTTCCTTCCAATCAGCTCTCAGAGCTCTACTCACTGAGCACTGCAGAATCGAACTTCAGCTCTCTGCCCCCTTTTCCTGAACTCTCAGAAAAGCTTTATAATTCAGCACTTTAGAGAAGAGAGGCTGCAGATAGACAGGTACAACTTATGTAGGAAGGTTTGCTACATCTCTATGCATCACCTGAGGCCAGTCACTTCACTGGGTATATCTGCTTCTCGATCGCATAACATAGTTTTACAGCAGGACAGCTGCTCTCCTGCGCCGCATTATGTGCACACGCGCCGCCGGCGTCACAGCTGTGCAGTGATTTGACACAGAACAAGCCGATCAGTGGGTGCCGGTCAATAGATGTCACCCACTGGTTGTCCGGCAGAGACACAGAACGGAGCTCTGCCTATGTAAACAAGGCTGAGCTCCATTCTGGCCTGGGGGAAGGGATGGATTTTGTGTCCCTGCAAAGGGAATTAAATCCATCACTTCCCCTAGTAAAAGAAGCACACAGTACACACATAAACGCTGATTAGGCACACGGTTAACCCTTTGATTGCCCCTGATGTTAACCCCTTCCCTGCCAGTACAGTGACAGTGCATATTTTTAGCATTGATCACTATATTAGTGTCACTGGTTCCCACAAAGTGTCAGGTAGGTTAAGTTGCTGATCGCCGCCATTACTAGTATACAAAAAAAAATTCCAGTATAAAGGCCATAGTTTGTAGATGCTAGAACTTTTGCGCAAACCAAACAATATACATTTATTGGGATTTTTTACCAAGAATATGTAGCAGGGAGAGCCCAAGTGTCATACAGAGGGTCCAAGAATGCCAAAATTATATATATCTGTATCAAATCTAAAGAAATATATGTATATTATATGGAAAATGACTTGCTCCAATAGATGCACCACCCCGCACATTGTATACTATTTTAAAATATCCACTGTACCTATGCCTGCCTATCTGGCAGTGGGTAGTAGAGGGTACATATTTACAAAGGCACTGGGAATATGAAGTAGTATGGACATTTTATTTATGTCATGTAATTTTAACATTTGTGAATAAAAATGCTTTTTGTTCTATCATCAGGGCTGCTATTAGAAATCATGGGGCCCCATACAGCCTACCTGACAGGACCCCCTACCCCCAGCTGAAAGTGACTGAGGACATAGATTTATCAGTCCCTTTCTCTGTAGCTTCTGCTGCACAGGTGAATGAATAGGAAAAGCTCAGAGCCTTCCTATTCATTCACAAAATGAAGCATAGTAAACACAGAATGAATGGACACAGGAGTGATTCGTACCGATCGCTCACTGTGTTCATTCAGGAAAGGTAGGGATCAGTTAAATGGCATATTAACTGGCCTCTTCCCCTATTCTCCATCCTGAAACATCCCCATGTGTGCCAGTGGCAGAGGACAGGCGGGAAGCCAGAAGCGATGTGGGGGAAAGGGGCACATGGGGGGGGGGCGGACAGCAGATGGAAGGGGCGCATGTACTAGAACCAACTGCAGGGGTAAAGAAGAGGAGAAGATGGCAGCGTTGCAGGGTGGATGCAGAAGAGGATTGGTGTCTGCAATAAGCCAGTACAGCTGGGGCCCCCTGCTCAGCAGGTGCCCGGGCCCCCCTTTTGAATTGATGGGGCCTGGGCCCAGTACAGTAGGGCTGGCTGTACTGCCTTATCAGCGGCCCTGTCTATCCTAACCTATGTTGATATGCATAGAAGCACCAAAAAAGTTCTATATGTAAATTTTCATATTTTTTTGTGAATTTATATACTAAATATTGTCATTTCAGGTATTAACCCCGCACAGTTACCGGAACACAAAATGTATTACTATCTTGTTCCTTTAAGCAGATTCAGAAAGGGTCTTTAATGCTACATAAGGGGTAGACTTATAAACCTTTCAGAAGCAGGCATGTACAGACACGATCATTTAAAATTGACTTCAGATTCATAAACCTAACCGCGACTGGTTCTCTTTAAGAAAACCAGCTTGAAGTTCAGTTGTAAAGTTGTAATGAAACGGTACAGCGCAATATTTATTTTTTAGTGGTTTCCTTGAATCAAAGTGGTTATTTCAGTGGAGCTCTTTACACTGACATCATTGAACTGGATGGTAGTCGGCACCTTCATGTATGATTAATTTTTATCCATAAAAATGTATGACAAGCAGTGTTATAAATAAAAAAAAGTTTTTAATAATGGTCGGTGACTGCCCCCTGCTGGCCGGATCCACTCATCTGCTGTCTCAGTGTGAACGCTTCTCCTAGCTGCCTTTGTAGCTTTATACATGTCATGTTTTTCTTTACTTGGCCTGGTTCTAGATGGGAACATGCTCACCGAGTGTGACGGGTGGTGAGATAGCTGTCTGTTTCCGATCGTTTTGCTCTGCCGCTGCCTCGATTTTTAACCCAATGCAGCCAAAGCAGTAAAGGCTTAAAGAGCTGCGTGCCCCCCAAAATAAATAATGCAGGTTTACTTGTGCAGTGGTTTTGCAAAAACTGTACTCACATTATTACGCTTTTGTCATTACTCAAAGCACCCCTTATTATCCCCTAGTGCAGGGATGCCAATTTGGTGTTTTTTGGATTTTTACTCCTTCTTTGCTGGTTTATTAGGAAGGGTGTTGCCCAATGGGATTATGCGGTGCGAAGAGACAAATTTACAAAAATTATCGATAAAATCAAATATTTTATTAATTACATAGAGTAAAAAATCCCAAAAAGGTCAGAAAAGTACAAAATGTTAAAACTAAAACTAATACCTTGTCACTTTGACCCTATACCTTATGCTAACACCTTGGATTCGGGCACCTTCTCATGTGGGCACTGTGACATGTGTCCATACATATCGAATAGTACAACCACTCGCCTCCCGGATGGCCGACTCCACCACCTCAAACAGAGAGTCACTTGTGACTCGATGGGGGTGGTGTACTTGGCCACCTGTAGGTGTGGTGGTTTTTGTGGGCTAGACGAAGCATATTTTTCTTATTCGTATTGGTGGCCACATAAAGCCCATCTTTAAAAGACGAATGCCCATGGCTATTGCCAGACACCTAGGCATACATCATGATTTTGATTCAAAATGTACAACATTTTCGGCCCTTGAACACTTGCCGTTACATTCCAGGGGTGGCAGCGTAGACCCAGCGCTGCTAAAACTGGAATCAAGGTGGATCTATAACCTTAAAGCTACTCAATATCCGGGGTTTAATGAAACCCTAAGTTTCAAACCCTTTTTATATTCAAATTAAACGGTTCTCCTTTTTTGTTCTTCCCTCCCTTCCTCCTCCCCTTTGATTGTCATTCCCCCAGAGGAATGTGATCTAGGTGCACTTGGTGCAATGTTGGTGATGGGTTCATTGTTTCTAGTACACAACAATATAAGTGTACAACAATGACACATTTATATACTCTTTTGTGAAATGATTAAGATTTATGTTGATGATTGTTTTAATCTCTATTGAATTGTATATCTAATACATACACATTTGCATATATTTGTAGTCTGCAATTTATGGTATTGTGTCTATTGTTGTATTTTAGCAGTGTGGTTCTCATCGGGGCTTCTATGGATCCACAGCCATCCTGCCCCCATCCTGGCATATTCCCTTTGGTCCCTTGGTGTGGTGCCTTTGGCTTCCCAATGGGGGTCACGTTTTTTTGGGGGGGCCCCCGGTCCAGTGGGACCAAGGCATGCAGGTGATTGTATGGACGCAATGGGGGAGGTGTCCTATCCCAGACTTGCCTTCCCCTTTCTTTCCCGGCACTAGCCCTTGCGCCCGATGGGTGTTTCCAGCCATGATCTGTTTGCCCTTATAGGCAATAGATCTGACTGACAATCTTCCCCTCCTGCCCTGTATGGTATTACCATCTGCGGTAGACTTCAGTGAGTTTTCCATCGGGATGGGGACGGCCAGCCTAGGTCGGCCTACCCCCCATCCCTCTCCTCCCTCACCGCCCCTCCAGGAGCAGTGTGGGAGTTGTGGTCCTGGCTGCACTCCCAAAGCGGGCGCATGCGTTTGTCAGGAGTCACGTCCGCACTCGGCCGGTGACGTCAGACGCCGGCCGAGTGGAGGATGTACAAAAGCCGGTGGTTCCAGCTACCAACTCGCTGGAAACTGGGGGTGCATTTGCTTCTATTGGCATGCTAAGGTAATACTGGATTCATCGGTTTTCCTTCTATTCTTAAGGTTGCTATATCATGTGCATATTTACAGGGTCTTGAGCCATACCTTTATATGTTTGGGCATTTGTATTGGGCTCTTCTAGAAATCTCTCTATGGAGTTTAATTTGCTTTTGATGATATTGCCCCATGTATGACTATTGGTATAATATATATAACCTTTAGATACCTTGGTAGAATTTAAGGCAGCATGGTCCCTGAGAGGACATGATAGTGAAACACATGCCGCTGCCATGTGGGCTTTGATTGAATTATTTATTATCCACTAATTGGCTGCTTTAAGAGCGAGCCTCTGAAAAATGGTTTAATCTGTTTTATGTCGGTCATTCTATGTCAGTCATTATATGTTCCATCTGACCCACTCATGAATTGAATGGAATACTTCAGTATACACTTCTTTTGGATCTTTTAGCACATTAATTGTCATTCCATTATATGTTTCCTACAGAAGGAACATATTTCCTCATCCTCTATGACAGGGGTGGCGAACACGCCGCTCTCGAGCCGCATGCGGCTCCCGGCCATAATGAATGCGGCTCTTTGCCTCTTATTATATTTTGTATAAACTGTGGCTCTTTGCCAAGTTTCATGTTTCTCTCAGGGCGATCTCAGGCAGCTTACATTGACTTCTATGATAGAAGTCTCCTCGCAAGCCGCCTTGAGATCTCCTCGAGCGCCGCTTCACGCCGCTTTGCGCCGCATCGCGCCGATTCGCGCCGCGCCGCTTCTGTGTGAGTGTTTGTCTGTTTTGGCAGGTCACTGCGTGGTGTGGCTCTCTGACTCTCACAGTTTAAAATTTTGGCTCTTTGTGTCTAACTTGTTCGCCACCCCTGCTCTATGATATGAAATGCCTTTATAAAGCTTGTTAGCCCAGCACCCCCAGCCATTTTTCTATTTGATCGTTGGTCACTGTGTTCTCAGTAAATAATTTTGTAATTTACTGTTACAATTTAATCTAATCTTGGTTAATTGTGAGACATTATGTCCCATTCATGCAATAGTGATTGGCATGATATATAATTTCAATTTTGTATTTTTCTTTATATATATATATCCTCTTGATTAACTTTTAACACCTGACTGACCCATGTGTAAGACCTTGTTACTGTTTGTTCACTGCAGCCTGGACTGTGTGCATCCTCTGCAGTCACCACCTTTGCTAGGTTTCCTTTGTTGCTGTGGGGTCCCTTTGAAGTCCGTCCCCTTTGAAGGATCTGCCCTGGGTAAGTGCACCAGCCCCTGGGGATTGCTTTGGTGGGTGGTGGTGTATGGGAGGTTTGCTGTGTGCATGATGGTTCCACCCTGTGCTTTGATGTTCCACACTGCCTTGAATTTCTAAAAATGAATCAAATATGCATAATTGTAATTTGTTTAATAAATACTGATTTCTGTTAATTTTCCTTTAGAAAACATGATTGGTGTTACCAACAGAGTCCCTTGAGGAAGCCTGTGATAGGCGAAACATGTCGGGATACCCTCTGACCCAATCATCATTTTCCCATTTGGGTAACCTCTGTGTTTTTTTAACATTTTGTACTTTTCTGACCTTTTTGGGATTTTTTACTCTATGTAATTAATAAAATATTTGATTTTATCTATAATTTTTGTAAATTTGTCTCTTTGCACAAGATAATCCCATTGGGGAACACCCTTCCTAATAAACCTAATATGTCTACCTGTTTAGGGATGAGGTGCGTTTAAAAGTGAAATTAAGATTTTGGAGAAGCTGTGGTGGTTGGGAGAATACTTTCTACTAATATCCTTCTTCGCTGGTTTAGGCTGGATTCATACCAGTCTGATTGCGAATTCCAGCTCTGTTTTCCCGGCGAAGGGAAAAAGCAGCTGTTCAGTGTTACCTCTCAGTTTTAGCTGCGGATCAGCTGACCTGGGGGGGGGGGGGTTCACAGCGGAACACATCTGATGAGTTCCCATTAAAGGTAATGTGCCTGGAATTCGCACCGCACTGCCTAGAAAACACACACGTTTTCTGTTCAATGCGGAGTGCAGATGCCACGCACATATGTGAACCAGGCACATTGAAATGAACATGTTTTTCAATACCCTGCGAAATGGATGCGGTGTAAGCCGCAGTTGAAGTGCGGTCCCCCACTCCTGCACAGCCAGGCATGCCGAATTTTCACAGGCATTCCAGGGACAGAGAACAGTCTGTGGCTTTGTTTATGTTATTTGAGGGTAATAACTTAGATAGGGATGGGATGCCCACTTAACTTTAGCAGAACTTCAGGGACATTCTTCCTATACAGTCTCTATGTACAGCTCCACTCCACCACTAGCACTCACTTGCTTGCAGAACCCAGCTGGATCACTGTGAATACCTGACAGTAAGGTTGCCACCTCATCCCTTTAAACCCGAACACATATGAATTACACAGGTGCTGAGGCTAATTTAATGCAGATAAGATACCAAGTGAGTTCAATTACCGCCTTAATCAGCCACATAATCTGTGTAATTATTATGTGTTTGGGTTTAAAGGGATGAGGTGGCAACCCTACCTGACAGTCACTCAGTCAGAAGCAATGGTTCATTACAGACAGGAACCCAAGGCCCCTTTGTTGTGTAGCAAGAATTTACAGTATACAGCTTGTATAACTCCTATGGCTACTGATCCCAGCACCACCTCTTCAGGCATTGCCAAACTGCCTGGCTGCAGCTGCCCCTTCACAAGCCCTCCAAGCCAACCTCTCCACACCAGTCCTCCGGACTGACACTCACCAGCCCACCCAGGTCACTCTCAGGAGATCCCCCAGTAGTGCTGACCTGCTCCTGCTGTCCTCTCTCCTTGCTCCTATGCCTCCAGGAAGGGCTTCCTTTGTGTGTTTTGGCAGGATGCTTCCAGTACCCGAGTCTTGGCCCAAAGTCACCCTCCCACCCAGAATAGGGGGCACCCTTGAGAGCCACCAACAGCCTCCTCAGCAATCCATCTCCATCTTCCACCAAACTCGACTCCTGCTCACATGAATCATGTCTATTTATGAGGTGGCCTGCCCCCTGCCAGTCCTTTGCTTTGGATTGGCTGAGGCCTTCATAAATATTCCAAACAGCTCCTCCTAACCTCCCCCACTATGTCCAGAACATTCTCCAATATCCCAGAAAACAGGGGGAGGCACCAGAGTAGGGTTGCCACATCATCCCTTTAATCCAGGACACATATGAACTACACAGGTTCTGAGGCTAATTTAATGCAGATAAGGCACCAAGTGAGTTTAATTACCACCTTAATCAGCCACAGAACCTGTGTATTTAATATGTATCCTGGATTAAAGGGATGATGTGGCAACCCAACACCAGAGAAGCTGCTAGGATGCGTCATCCAGCCCTGAGTCACTGAACCCTGACCCAGATTCATAGACTTAACCTTGAGCTTAACTAAATTTTCCTACAATAACAATTCTGCACTAACACACTTAGCATACACTAGACTAGAGGATGCTACACTTTTCCTCTTAGCCTTATTGTCCCTGGCCCACCCCTTTTATTCATGGGGCATCAGTTCTTTCAATTGTGATCGCTCACCATCATATGTAGTTGTTACCAAGGGCAGACTTAATGCAAATACAGCTTTCCTAGGGACACCAACTCCTCCAGACTGACTTCCACTCATTAAGGTGTTTTAACATTTGCAGACCCCCCTTGAGAGCCAGCCCACTGCTTGCATCAGATCTGGAGAGGAGTGCTGGCCCCTCCCACCAGCCATGATCTGCCTCCATTGCATAGAAAAGCAGAGAGATTCAACTGGGTCTAAAATAAGATATGCCATGAAAACAGAGATTACTTTGAGGGATTACTTTGACAGAATTGGTCAGCTTAAACATGCATTGCGATATATGCGAACGTTTACATTGCATAGTTTTCTGGGAAGCGTGTAGCAGTGTGCAGAGGGTCCATTTGGCATTTGTAGTGTTAACTTGTGGTCACACCCCTTTAGCACCTGGTAGTTCAATTACATGTACAAGCTATTGGGATCTGAGCACAGGTATATCTTTTCTCCACTGTAAGAAAAGGCACATGGTCACAGTCTAAAAACTTTTTCTGCACTGCGCATTTTAGTGCTAGCCTCTGGCTTAAAGTGGATGTGAACCCTCCATATACCCAGTGAAGCGAACAGCCTCAGATGATACACAGAGATGAAACAAATCTCCCTATATAAGTTTTACATGTGTATACAGTATGCTGTCTTCACATTTATATACTGTTCAGAAAGTGCACATTCTATTAGAATTTTCTCTTCCCAGTTCCCCTGTAGGAGTGGAGTATTGCTATACACTGTGAGACAGCTGATTGGAGGAAAGGCACACACCCCCTCCCCACACATACAGACGTGGCCTATGAATTGTGCAGCAGCGTGCTAATCTATTTATAGCAACCTCCTCCAACACACACTTCTATCTCCGGGTCCCGGAGAGATTGTCAAAAGTTATCATGCTGATAACAGAGGAACGGAGCAGGACAAAGCTAAGGGACACAATGCTTTGAAGAGAGATAAGAAAACACTGCAGATAGATATTCCCCAACTGCTCTGATTTTTGCAGGACTGTCTCAGGATTTGGTCAAAATCCCAGAGTTCCATGGCCCCACCCTATGTCCCAACACTGGCTGCTAAAACACTGACACCGACCCTACATTTAATACTGATGCTGGTCCATTTCTTCCTCAAACTGACACTAACGCTTGGGCATTTTTTCTGAAAACTGACACAATGACATTTTTTCAACCACTGATGATAGCCCTTTTTTTTTCTATCACTGCCAGGGTTTTTTTTTCTGACAACTGATGGCGGCCCATTTAAACTGCCACTAACATCGGGGCATTTAATCCTGACAACTGACACTGGGTAATTAACCTTCCTACTGAACAATTACATTGGACACTCTTATTCCCTATGATGTTTTTCTGCACCAGACACCAATAGGGAACACCCCTCAGTTCGGTTTGCACCAGAACTTGCAAACAGGCAAAAAATTTGTGCGAACACGCGAACCCTAATAAAGTCTATGGGACACGAACATGAAAAAATCAAAAGTGCTCATTTTAAAGGCTTATATGCAAGTTATTACCATAAAAAGTGTATAGGGACCCGGGTACTGCCCTAGAAGACATGTATCAATGCAAAAAATAGTTTTTAAATCAATAGTTTTTTTCAGGAGCAGTGTTTTTAATAATGTTTAAAGTGAAACAATTAAAATGAAATATTCCTTTAAATATCGTGCCTGGGGTGTCCCCATCTGTACGATGTTTAGAACAGTGCTACCGCAAAATGACATTTGTAACGGAAAAATTTCATTTAAAATCACTCCCGGCTGTACTTTATTGCAGGTTCCCGGCAATATAGATAAAAATCACTGACAAAAATTGTGTGGGGTCCCCCCCAGTCTATACCAATCCCTTCAGGTCTAGTATGGATTTAAAGGGAAACCCTGCGCCAATATTTTAAAATATTGCCCTAGCCTTTATAAGAGCTGTCAAATGGCAAAAGACAGCAGTCTGTGGGAGCCCTCCTTTTTGGTGAATTAGTAGGAGTACAATCATTAAAGGGGGCTTCAAGATTCTGATAAGCCCCCTTCCTGTAGACCCCCACAACCACCGGCAAGGGTTGTGGAGCTGAGGCCCTTCTCCCCATCAACATGGGGACAAAGTGCTTTAGGGGGACCCTACGTTGAGGGCATGTGACCTGGTGTGGTTCGGAGGGGGGTGCACGCTTGCTCCCCCCCCCCTCTTGCCCTGCCAGGCTACATGCTCGGTTAAGGGTCTGGTATGGATTATTTTTTTAATTTTCCACAGGGTATGAACTTGGGGGGGACCCCCAAGCAATTTCTTTTTTTTAAATTTAAACGCAGGGTCCCCCTTAAAATCCATACCAGACCTGAAGGGCCTGGTGTGGATTTTGGGGAGGTACTATGCCAATAATTTTTTAAAATTTTGGAGTGGAGTTCACCTTAAAATCTATGCCAGACCCTTATTCGAGCACGCACTGTATATAGTCTACACTGAATGCAGCATATATATATATATATATGTATATATATATATATATATATACAGTATCTCACGAAAGTGAGTACACCCCTCACATTTGTGTAAATATTTTATTCTATTTTTTCATGTGACAACACTGAAGAAATGAAACTTTGCTACAATGTAAAGTAGTGAGTGTACAGCTTGTATAACAGTGTAAATTTGCTGTCCCCTCAAAACAACTCAACACACAGCCATTAATGTCTAAATCGCTGGCAACAAAAGTGAGTACACCCCTAAGTAAAAATGTCCAAATTGGGCCCAACTAGCCATTTTCCCCCCTCGGTGGCATGTGACTCATTAGTGTTTCAACGTCTCAGATGTGAATAGGGAGCATATGTGTTAAATGTGGTGTTATAACTCTCACTCTCTCATACTGGTCACTGGAAGTTCAACATGGCACCTCATGGAAAAGAACTCTCTGGGGATCTGAAAAAAGGAATTGTTGCTTGACATAAAGATGGCCAAGCCTATAAGAATATTGCCAAGACCCTGAAACTGAGCTGCAGCACAGTGGCCAAGGCCATACAGTGGTTTAACAGGACAGGATCCACTCAGAACAGGCCTCGCCATGGTTGACCAACGAAGTTGAGTGCACATGCTCAGCGTCATATCCAGAGGTTGTCTTTTGGAAGTAAACGTATGAGTGCTGCCAGCATTGCTGCAGAGGTTGAAGAGGTGAGGGGTCAGCCTGTCAGTGCTCAGACCATACGCCGCACACTGCATAAAATTAGTCTGCATGGCTGTCATCCCAGAAGGAAGCCTCTTCTAAAGATGATGCACAAGAAAGCCTGCAAACAGTTTGCTAGAGACAAGTATACTAAGGACATGGATTACTGGAACCATGTCCTGTGGTCTCATGAGACCAAGATAAATTTATTTGGTTCAGATGGTGTTAAGCGTGTGTGGCGGCAACCAGATGAGGAGTACAAAGACAAGTGTGTCTTGCCTACAGTCAAGCATGGTTGTGGGAGTGTCATGGTCTGGGGATGCACGAGTGCTGCTGGCACTGGGGTGCTACAGTTCACTGACAAGTTCACTGACACTCCAAGACGACCACTGCCTTGCTAAAGAAGCTGAGGGTAAAGGTGATGGACTGTCCAGGCATGTCTCCAGACCCAAACCCTATTGAGCATCTGTGGGGCTCCTCAAATGGAAGGTGGAGGAGCGCAAGGTCTCTAACATCCACCAGCTCTGTGATGTCGTCATGGAGGAGTGGAAGAGGACTCCAGGTGAACTCCATGCCCAAGAGGGTTAAGGCAGTGCTGGAAAATAATGGTGGCCACACAAAATATTGACACTTTGGGCCCAATTTGAACATTTTCACTTAGGGGTGTACTCAGTCATTAGATGCTCCCCACTTCACATCCTAAGTTCCACATCCCATCAGAGCCTCTCCTTTACATCAGAGGCCCCCCATCATATTAGATGCTCCTTTCCCATCCTAGGTCCCCCATCCCATCAAAGCCTCCCCTTCACATCAGAGGCCCGCCTTCATATTAGATGCTCCCTTCACATCCTAGGTCCCCCCATCCCATCAGAGCCTCCGCTTCACATCAGAGGACCCCATCACATTAGATGCTCCTTTCAAATCCTAGGTCCCTCATCCCTTCAGAGCCTCTCCCTCACATCAGAGGCCCCTATCACATTAGATACTCCCTTCACATCCAAGGTCTCCCATCCCATCAGAGCCTTCCCTTCACATCAGATGTCTCCCCATCACATTAGATGCTCCCTTCACATCCAAGGTGCCCCCATCCCATCAGAGACTCTGCTTCACATCAGAGAACCCCCCCCCCAACCCATCACAATAGATTCTCCCTTTACATCCTAGGTTCCCCATCCCATCAGAGCCTTCCCTTCACATCAGAGGTCCCCCACCTCATTAGATGTTCCCTTCACACCCAAGGTCCTGCCACCTCATTAGATGCTCCCTTCACATCCAAGGTCCCCCATCCCATCGGAGCCCCCCCCACATCACATTAGATGCTCCCACCTTCACATCCAAGGACCCCTAATCCCATCAGAGCCTCTCCTTCTCATCAGAGACCTCCCTTTACATCCTAGGTCCCCCATCCCATCAGAGATCCTCCATCATGTGAGAGGTTTCCCAATCAGATCAAATTCCTATTTCAGGCCCCCTATACATGAGCCCCCTCCTTCACATCAGAGTCCTCCCATTACCACAAAGTCCCTCCATAATGTCAGCGCTTCCCCATAACAGACCCACCCTTCAAACAGTCCCCACACAATTAAAAACCCCCCCCATCACAGGGCACATAGAACACACAACCTTCTCATCTCAGAGCCATTGCTTGTTATGGTGCTCGCAGCTGGTCCACCTGCACAATGGCTACCCATGATGCTGATCCAGGGAAAACCAGGCCATGACACCCTTGTTGAGAAGCACTGGTCTATAAGGGCCCATTCACACCTGAGCATTTTGTAGCTAGAATATGCTTGAAGCCTGAAGCTACAACACGCTGGAGGGGAAAAAATCAATGATTCTCTATAGAGATGGTTCACATCTCTACTCAAAAATGCCGGAAGCCAAATGCCTGAAGCTCAAAGAAGTTCCGGAGGTATTTTTGTTGTGCAAATCGGGCAGATTTGGGTGTTTGCATCCCATAGATATAAATGAAATGCATTTTTGTGCTTTTTTTCGCATTTTGTTGCGTGTGTTTTTTCGATTTTCAGCTGAAATAAAAGCTAAAAAAAGCTGAACTACCTAGCAACAAATGATGCAATAGATATATTATCCTCTATTGGCTAATACAATAACGGCAAAAGCCAAAAAACACTGCATACAAATGCGCAAAAACGATCTAAAGTCGGGCGAAAAAACGTGTCAAAATGCCGGAAAAAGTTCAAAGACACAACGCTCAGGTGTGAATGCAACCTAAGACTCTTGCTTGCGGCACGGCAATTAGAGGGTATTTTGTGGGTGCAAGCATGTACAGTTTATACTGTGAGTAGCAGTAGACTCTAACCATACCCCTTTAAACCATGCTCAATATTTATTTTTAGGCAGTCACTCCCTCCTCCAGACTGTACCTCAAAATTTGGGAGGTATACCTATTTGCCAATTGCTTTTTTGTATTGTCACATGTGTTTCCATCCAGCTCTACAGGCACTCAATGAGCCAACATATTCCATCATTGTCACCATTAGCAGGCCAATCCGGGGCAATGATGAAGACGTGTGCAATTTGCTTTGTTCCAAATTATTTTTTCATCAAAATTCTGAATATTCGTTAATTCAGAAACATCCAAATATCGAAAAACCGTTTCACAAATTTTTCCGAAAACAAATTTTTGAAATGAATGAAAATCAGAAAGAAAGAACATCCAAAAGAACGAAAATCTGAAAATTTGAAAGAACGAAAATCCAAAAGTAAGAATGAAAATCCAAAAATTCAAAAGAACAAAAAACTGAAAATTCAAATGAACGAAAATCCGAAAATAAGAACGAAAATCCGAAAATCCGAAAATCACAAGAACAAAAAATAATCGGATAATTACTATTGTAATTAAACTATTAGATTTATTATTTTTATTAACCATAACCATTATTATAGTTTTTTTTAATTATTATTTATTATTAATAACAAAAACTATAATATAGCTATAAACTATTAAATGAGTTAGGTATTGGAATTTCCTTTCACATTTGTCTGCCAGTTAGTGAACGTAACGGATACGAATTTATCCGAATTTACGAATACTGCATCTATAAGATTGGAATGGACCGAATTCGAATGTTTCCAAATTCACTAATTACTGAAAATAATGAATACCGCATTTATACGAATGGAACGGATCAAATTCAAATGTTTCCGAAGTCCCGAAAATAACGAATACTGCATCTTTAGGAATGGAACAAACCAAATTCAAATGTTTCCAAATTCCTGATTTACCGAAAATAACAAATACTGCATCTATACGAATGGAGCGAACCAAATTCAAATTTTTCTGAATTCCCGATAATAATGAATATTGCATCTATACGAATGGAACGAACTGAATTCAAATGTTTCCGAATTTACGATTTTTTTTTTGAAATAACGGATTTCAATCATAACGAAAAACAAACAAAAAAAAGCAACAATTTTTTCTGCCGTGCACATGTCTACAATGATGTGCAGGTTATGATGGAAAACAATCGCTAACAATGAGATGCATAAAAACATATTTTCTAATATAAATGCTAACTGCATATACAATTGACGTTTTTTTTAATCTACTTTAAGTCCTTAAAGCTGTCATTTAATCTGTTCATATTTTGTCTTCCCTGGTTCATGCATCCCCCCCACTGTCAACATACAATTTTGGCGGTAGTAAACTACATTTTTTTTTCAGACTCTGTAAGACAGTTGCATAATGTGCTAGTATGTATAGCATACTAGCACATTACGAAAAACTTACCTTAGAACAAAGCCTTCCAGCGGCACGTTGTCCCCACTGAAGGCGCTTCCATCTTCGCCCAGGCTACCTTCTGGGTTCCTATCCTCTGGCTGTCTGACTGGCCACACCATGTTGACGTCACGGACCGCGGTACGGAGCTTTGAAGGGATGCCACAGGTATGACGTCCCTTCAGAGTGCATGTGCTGGTGACATCACTGGCTGCATGCAGGGTGGTTATTTCCTAAACAGTACAAGTTTAGGAGATATTCACAGTACCTATAGGTACGCCTTATTATAGGCGTACCTGTAGGTACAAGTTTACAAAAAGGGTTTACAGTGGAACCTGGGATTACGAACATAATCCGTTCCAGGAAAATGATTGTAATCCAAAGCACTCGTATATCAAAGCATATTTCCCCATAGGAAACAATGGAAGCTCAGTTAATTTGGCCACAGCACTGCTTGTCAATGCAGTACTGTATGTGGCCAGAGGTCCGGGGGCGCCTAGTACATGCAATACCATATGTGGCCAGAGGTGTGGTGGTGCTGGTGAGGCTCAGAAACTGCCAGAAACATTCAGGAATGCTCGGGAACTGTTTACACTTTCTGTATTTCCGAGTATTTACCAATGCTTCCAGCCGTCTCCGAGGCTCACCAGCACCCTCGCACCTCTGGCCACATGCAGTATTGCATGCACAGAGGCTTAATTCTGCTCCTTATGTGAGACAACGCTCGCAAACTGAGTCAGAATTAAAAAAAAATAAATGCTCATATTTGCGAAACGCTCGTTAACCGCGTTATTCGCAATCCGAGGTTTTACTGTACACTTTAATCCAATAGTCATGGAATGTGTAGATGCTGATTGTCCAAGAACAGGATGGGAGGTGTGAATCTGAAATCCTTGGCAATAATTCTGGAGTCCGATTTTGGTGGTAAAAGAACTTATAATTATTACATGTACAGTATATGGATGGATTTGTGGATTTTCTCACATATGGTAGTCTATATTGTCTGCTCTTGATACAGTTTGCTTCCAGTAGTTAACTTACTCTCCCTGATGAAGTCAACTATGGGGAAACATGTTGAAGCAGTTACTCAAGGCTTTAGAGCAGGAAAAGACTGCATGATGTATCAAACATAGTTTTTAATGTTTTTATGTCATTGTTTTAATAAAATGTTAAGATTTTATCTTTAATTTTGCGTCTCTGTACATGGCACCTTTAAAGTCTTTTTATTTTGACTCTACATAACCACTTCACCCCCGGAAGGATTTCCCACTGTAGGACCAGAGCACTTTTTACGATTCGGCACTGCGTCGCTTTAACTGACAATTGCGCAGTCGTACAATGTTGTACCCAAACAAAATTTGCGTTCTTTTTTTCCCCACAAATAAAGCTTTCTTTTGGTGGTATTTGATAACCTCTGCGTCATTTCTGATCGCCGCTATAAACAAAAAAAAGAGCGCCAATTTTGCAAAAAAAAACAATATTTCTTACTTTTTGCTAAAATACAAATAACAAAATCATCGGTTTTGCCAATTTATATTCTTCCTCATATTTTTGGTAAAAAAAATTGCAGTCTGCGTCTATTGATTGGTTTGCGCAAAAGTTGCCGCGTTTACAAACCATAAGAATACATTTCTGGTTTTTACATTTTTTTTTACTAGTAATGGCGGCGATCTGCGATATTTATCTGGGCTTTGATATTGGGGCGGACATGTCAGACATTTTTGACACTTTTTTGGGACCCATGACATTTATACAGCGATCAGAAATTTAAATATCCACTGATTACTGTATAAATGTCATTGGCAGTGAAGGGGTTAACCTGCAGGGGGAGATCTAGGGGCTAACTGTGTTCCCTAGGCGTGTTCTAACTGTGAGGGGGCTGGGCTACCATGGGCAAAAGACATCTAACTGATCCCAGTGACAGGGATCAGTAGATCTCTTACATGCCGCCTGACATAGCGGGAAACCGCCATGTTTACATCGGCGGTTTCCCTTTCTTTCTCTCAGGCAGATCATCATGGCTCGCCGGCGGACATCGGGTCTGCCTGAGCTGCAGGCACACTGCTGCAGAGTGCTGATGGCGCGCTCTCACCTGTTAACTGTGCACTCATGGATCGCCTCTTATATACGGCAATTCACAAGACAGCGCCACACTGCCGCCGTAAAAGTAAAGTGCGTGGTCGGGAACCGGATATACACTATATTGTCAAAAGTATTGGGACACCTGTCTTTACAAGCACATGAACTTTAATGACATCTCAGTCTTAGTCCGTAGGGTTCAATATTGAGTTGGCTCAACCTTTGCTGCTATAACAGTTTCAACTCTTCTGGGAAGGCTGTCCACCAGGTTTAGGAGTATCTATGGGAATGTTTGACCATTCTTCCAGAAGCGCATTTGTGAGATCAGGCACTGATGTTGGATGAGAAGGCCTGGCTCGCAGTCTCCACTCTAATTCTTTCCAGTCATGTTCCTCCACTCCAAACTCGCTCATCCATGTCTTTATGGACCTTGCTTTGTGCCCTGGTGTGCAGTCATGTTGGAACAGCAAGGGGCCATCCCCAAACTGTTCCCACAAAGTTGGGAGCATGAAATTGTCCAAAATGTCTTGGAATGCTGACGCCTTAAGAGTTCACTTTACTGGAACTAACGGGTCAAGCCCAACCCCTGAAAAACAACCCCACGCCATAATCCACCCTCCACCAAATAATTTGAACCAGTGCACCTATTCCCACACTTGCAATCCCCCACAGCCAAAACACGGTGCTCTTTTTGCAGACACATGAGGCTGCTATTCATTCCTAATGGCAACCCCATACATCTAAAAATGCAGCGTGTGTTCGGGGTGCGGGAAATTGCATGGTGAAAAAGCACCATGCAATTTCCCTATGGCTGCAGTTTTTCCAATCAACTAATGCTCTCTGAACAAGGTCATCAAAGGCCGCCCTCATGATGGGTTCACTCTAAGTCTTCTGCCAGTATTACTATACTGTGCACTAGGGTTGCACTGATACTGATACTAGTATCAGTATTGGTGTCCATACCGAGCATTTGCCCGAGTACTTGTACTCGGGAAAATGGTCCGTTGCTTGATCCGATACCTGGGCAGTCACGGGCGGTCGGTGTGGCGGTGAGGGGAGTTACAAGCACTGATCTCCCTGTATCGATTTCAATAAAGCAACTGAGAGCCGCTTCTCCTCCTTTCCCTCCCCATGGATTTCAGCTGCTTTATTGAAATCTATACAGGGAGATTAGTGCTTGTAACTCCCCTCACCGCCGCACCGATCACCCCTGACTGTCCCCTGTGTCCTCCTCCAGTGCCCCTACGTTCTCCTCCTACAGTCCCCCTTCGTGCTCCTCTGGTCCCCCTCTGTGCTCTTGTCCCCCTTCGTACTCCTCCGGTCCCCCTTCATGCTCCTGTCCCCCTCCGTGCTCCTCTGGTTCCCCTCCATGCTCCTCCGCCCCCTCTGTCTTCGATCTGTCAGGATGGAGAACGAAGGAAGGAATCGGTAAATATGTAATTTACCGGCTCCTTCCTTTTCCGAATGAACAGAGTCAGTGATCATTGACTGTCCATTCATTACTGAGCATTATAACCTGTGTTTACGATGCATCAGTTTATGAATGGAGAGGGGCCTCTGTCTCCTGTCCATTCATCTTCAGTGCAGCTGAGGCTGCAGAGAAAGGGACTGGGGAATTTGTGTCCTCAGTCCCTTTCCCTGTCTCAAAAGGGAGATGCCAGGGGGATATCTCACCAAAGCCCCCCCCAACAGGGCTGATTAAAAAAAAAAAAAGAACTGTAAGAAATAAATATTTAAAAGATTAAATTGTAAAAATAATAAAAAACACACTGACACCCCCCCCCCCCCCACCACCACCACCACCAAGAAAAAAAAAAGCATTGTAAAAAAAAAAAAATACACTGTAAAAATGTATTAAAAAAAAAATAATTGTAAAAAATAAAATTGTACAACAAACAAAATAAAAATAAAAAACTACTGACACTGTCCATGCGTCATCAGTGCTGCATATTAGTGCCACGGTCACATAACATTAAAAAAAAAAGTATCGGTAATCGGTATCGGCGAGTGCTTGAAAGAAAGTATCGGTACTCGGTCTTAAAAAAGTGTTATCGCTGCGACTCTACTGTGCACCACTACAGAGAACTGTCTGACTGTGTTGGATATTTTTTCCTCTGAAATGTTGAAAAAGGCTGTAATAGCCAGACACGTCCCTTGTGTATAGTGATAACAGCTAAATAGTTGCAGATTGTGCAGTATTTTCCACTGTTATTCGGTGCTAGAAGATAGCAACTGCTCAGAATGGCACAGAGGTTGCTCTTTATATCGTGTTTCATTACATAAGCCATGTATTTTATTTATAGTGATGATAAAGTGTATTGATTGTATCTATCTGCTGTGCTTGCATTTCTCTGTTGCTTCCCAAGAAGTGGTGCGTTGAAGCCTGTTACGGGCTGGGCATGTTCACATCTCCGCCAACATTACCATCACAGTATTTAACACAGTTGTTAATTTTATTTGCAAAGTGACAATTTCCTTAAAAGAAAAAAAAAAAAGGTGTTAATTCTTTCCTGCTTTCCAGTATATGTAGGGCTTATTCATACCATATAACGATAGGGTAACCAAATATTGCAGCCTTTACACTGATTAGTGCATATGGTACAAACAGTCACAAAAAATTGTTTAAAATACATAAAGCAATTGCAGTGGTTATAAAAGCAGCCGTGTTGGCTAAAAAAATCATTGGCAAAGTATACACATTCATAAACCAAAATATCAACCCAAAAGTGTATAACAGCGCTTATATAGTCCACATCTTGGATGGGTGCAAAGATCTGAAAGTCAGAGTAATTAGAATGAAGTGAGTCTTTTTATAAACTGAAAGCCACCAAACACCAAGTGTAAGTCTACAGCACACGTGAGCCTTTCCCAGTAGAGTGCCTGCTTACCAGAGATTTTCTTTCAAATTGCCCACATCTCCACTTGGCTGGTCTGCCTCTCACCGGACACTCCTCAATGTTGATGTGTACCGAGTATAATAAAAGTCTCACATTGTGTACTTCCGTTATTGACCTTTATTGCACCCCCCCCCCCACTAAAATACACTTACAAGATATTCAGTAAAAACCAGCGTGTAAAATATCACTTAGAGATCATACGGACGTCTAACTGCTCCGGCTGTCATTCCAACACACAGAGACCGCGATTGTCAGACCGACCTGGAGCGCAAACGTCACTTCCTGTCTGTCGTGGGGTCACGCACTGATGCGTTTCGTCATCACAACTTCTACGGAGGGCGTGACCCCATGCTCCGTACCTCTGGTTAAAACTCTGCAGACACTGGGAGGGACTAATCATCTCTGCCTATCAGTAATCAGCAATCCCCTGGCCGTCGGCTAATAGCCTTCAAGTCTATTATTCCACTGGCTTCATACAGCCCCGCTGATAAAGACAGGGAAATAGTGATTATGACCAAGCAATTCTATATTGACCAGTTGACGGATATGTTGGGAGACACGGATACGTATGTAAAATTGAAGAGTGACCCTACAAACCAATATACCGATGAATTAATACAACTAGTAGAAGCAGGTTTTAAGGCTCACGTATTGACAAAAAAAGAGAAAAGATATTTGGTATCAAGTGTAAGTAGGATTCCTACCATTTACACTCTACCAAAGATACATAAAAACCAACAAAATCCCCCTGCTAGACCTTTATTAAACAACATAGGATCAGTATCAACTAGGATAGGGAAGTACCTTGATCGCTTCCTACAGGGAAGTGTGACCAAAACAAAAGCCTATTTAAAGGATACAAAAAGTTTGTTACAAATTTTACAGGAGGTGAACCTTAAGGATAGTGAGGAGATGTTTCTGGTTACAGCAGACGTCTCCTCGTTATATACAATAATTCAATACGACGATGCATTATTAGCCCTTAATTGGGCATTAAGTCAGAGGGATGAAATCCCATTTGAACAAAAAATCTTTCTAAGAGATGTGCTGGACTTTTGTCTAGCACATAATTATTTTTGGTTCCAGGGCCAATTCTTCTCCCAAAAGACTGGTGTGGCTATGGGCGCCAAGTTTGCGCCCAGCCTTGCCAATCTTTTCATGGCAGAGTGGGAAGATAGGGTAGTCTTTGGAAAGCCTAGAAAGGAACTCCTTATATATAAAAGATATATTGATGACCTTCTCTTTATATGGGAGGGCACGGAGGACTCACTGGTACTATATTTAAGTGAATTGAACATGAATTCAAAGAACATCGTTCTTACATCAAATTACAGCCGTGAGAGAGTGAGTTTTCTGGATCTTAACATATTTAGAAGAGGTAGCAAATTGGAAACATCTGTATTCTTTAAAGCGACTGACAGGAATAGCTATCTACCTATAAGCAGTGGACACCATCCGTCATGGCTGCGGAATATTCCAAAGGGTCAGATAATGAAAATTAAAAGAAATTGTACTAGTGAAGCTGATTTTGAGGAGCAAGCCCAAGTAATCAAACAAAGGTTTGGCACAAAGGGATACAGACCAGATGAGTTAGAGAAGGTCATACAAGAGGTTAGTTTAATACCAAGGGAAGAACTGCTGAAGGACAAAGAAAGTAGACCTGAAAGTCAAGAGGGCCATCAATATGGATTTATCACTAACTTCCATTCACAGTATAGAGAAGTAGAGAGGATCTTTCGAGACTACTGGCATATTTTGGGCATGGACAAAGTGTTGAATAAAGTATTACCACCTGAACCAAAATTTATATACAGAAAGGCTCCCAGTATAGGAGATAAAATAGTACATAAAATATTAGATCCCCCTAGTAAGCCTTTGACATTTTGGGACCAAAAAGGGTTCTTCTCCTGCAGGAGATGCCGAGACTGCAGAGAGGTCAAAGAACCATTAAGGAGGATCGAACAGTTTACATCTTCAGCAAACAATACGAGTTTTGATATCAAAGATTTCATTACATGCAAAACCAGCTATGTGGTATATGCTTTAACATGCCCCTGTAATTTACTGTACATAGGGAGAACTAAAAGAGAGCTAAAAGTTAAGATATCCGAACATATACAGAACATAAAACAAGGATTTAGAGAACATATTGTCTCCTTACACTTCAGACAAGCCCATAATAGGGACCCCACATGTTTAAAGTTTTGGGGGATAGAGAAATTGGCACCACCATGGCAGGGGGCAAACCTTGTAAGAGAAATCTCTAGGTTAGAAACTAAATGGATATACCTTACAGACAGTTTGGATCCGAAAGGGTTAAACATAGAGCTGGATATAAATTGTTTTATAAGTGATGTATAGGTTTAGCCAAATAGAATATAAATACGTATTCAAATAGGAATCAAGTAGGGAGAACTAAAAGGATAGCATGACCACTCTTGTCAGTTGTGGACCTGGTGGATGGGGTGGTTGAGGCCCACCATTTTGAGAGATGGGAACATCCCCCACCATTAGACCTACAGCTGAGAAGGTTTATATATATTAGATGTGACTGGTGGTGGGGTCTAGATACCTTTCCCCTAGCTTCCTGGTTGACTGGTCAGAAATGAAATATAAGTTGGTGAAAATCATGTGATAGAATTGGGGTCAGTCACATGATTGTATATATATATATATATGATGTATAAGTTCTAATCTAGATAGGGGTAATCAGTTATCAATAAGGTGATTATTGGATCACTATATATCATTATCATGTGTAGCTTTTACATGGAACTCAGGTGGATAAGTATGGCAGCACTTAAAAATAGCACCTCATCCCTGGATAACATATGTAAAATAGAGGTGGGGGTGGGAAATGAGAAGGGGGGAGGAAAAGGGGACCGGGATGGGGGATGAAGATGGGGAGGAAAAACTGAGGGAATGAACGTCTCAGTGATGCGCTCACCCACCTCAGTGATCTACTCACCCGCCTCAATGATCCGCTCACCTGCTTCAGTGATCCCCTCACCCGCCTCAGTGATCCGCTCCCCGTCTCAGTGATTCGCTCACCCGCCTCAGTGATCCACTCACCCACCTCAGTGATCCGTTCACCTGCTTCAGTGATCAACTCACCCGCCTCAGTGATCCACTCAACCGCCTTAGTGATCTGCTCATCTGCTTCAGTGATCCCCTCACCCGCCTCAGTGACCCACTCACCCACCTCAGTGATCCGCTACCCACCTCAGTGATCCACTCACCTGCCTCAGTGATGCGCTCACCGCCTCACTGATCCACTCACCCGCCTCAGTGATCCACTCACCTGCTTCAGTGATCCCCTCACCCGCCTCAGTGATCCGCTCCCCGTCTCAGTGATCCGCTCCCTGCCTCAGTGATCCACTCACCTGCCTCAGTGATCCGCTCACCCGCCTCAATGATCCACTCACCCACCTCAGTGATCCACTACCCGCCTCACATTGTAGGGTACTGGTTGCAGGCAGACAGCCTCTGCAGTCTGGACTCCACAGCGCAGTGAGCCAGGAAACTGGAAGTAATGCCCAGTCATCCTCTGTCCTGGCCAATAAAAAAAAAAAAAAAAGGAGCCAGCCACAAATCACTGGAGAGTGTGGGGGGTTCTCCGGGGCGTAGTGAGCGACGTCCTCCTGGCAATGTGTAACCGTGCTATAGCCATCTTTCGGCTATAGCACATTTGTGGAGAGGGTAAACTACTCCTCAGTGATACTGACATGAAGGTCCTTGTTCAGGCATTTCAATGGTTGACAATGCTTTGTCCTTCTCTCCATGAAATCTTTCTTGTGTTGTCACCTGGCCGCTTGTGGATGAAGCTACAGATTGGCCAACAGGGGGCGGGAAGAGAAGTTGCATCCTGCAGAGCTCAGTGAGAGCTGATTAAAGGAAAGGGACACTGCCCCTTCAAACAGCCCACAGGAAGAGAGCTAAGGCTGTCAATCACAGGCTGTGTGCTAGAGCTCCCTCCCCTGTCACCTTTTTATCTCTTGGTGTCACCTTTCAGAAGTGACTCATGCTGATAGCAGACAGAAATCACATGCTCTGGATTGAGACAAGTACACACTATAGAAGGATATGCTTTGTTCATATTTCTTGTCTGAGGTTTGCAACCACTTTAACAATGGTCCTAGTTAGCTTTCCCTAAGTGTGCATGCACTCACTTGTGGCAACAGGAAAAAAAAAACATCAAATAGTGTTGTAATGTGTGCAGGCTGCAGACAGATCGCTGTAGGCTCCGCTCGAGGCTTTCTGGCTGACACTTTGATGTGGCCGAAGCACACCGGCTCCACACTTCTTCCTCCCCAGTAGCCTGAGCAAATGTAGATTTTCTAATTTTAAGAGACATTTTATTCCTAGGTGGGATGAAATACCAAATGCTTTTGCAATTTTTTTTATCATATTTTAGTAGGTAACCAGCAGTCAGTCATTTTTAATTCCTTGAATATAAGCAGCTTTAAGGCAGACCTGTACTTAAATTCTAAAATTTGGCTGCCTTACAGGGATTTATTAGTACAGCTTATTGCGACAAAGCAATCCCAGAGGCAGCAGAACTCTCTGTACATGAGACAGTTCCTAGGCACCCTCCGTTCTTCCAACCTACCAGGAGTCTATTAGTATTTTGACATTAGAAGCTCACCCACTCACTTATACCTACTGGTTAGGGATGAGCTGAATGTACCTGGATTCTGTTCGAAGCAGATCCGGTGAACATCAAGTCTGGATGCCGAATCTGATGTCAACAGAAGTCTGACCACAGCACACATAACATACAAGCCGATGAAAGGAATGGGGGGATCATAGCAAAAGAAGTCCGACAACAGCATGCATGACATCCTGTAGCTCAGCATGGGCTGGGCAATGGGAGGGGGGGCGTGTTAACAGCAATGTGACCACAGGAGTACCCGCCCCCAAGCAGTAGGCATAGATGCAAATTGACAACACTAGGATGGATCTGCTTCCAAGCCTAGCCTGGTCAGAAGGGAACCGGATAAAATTGACTGGCAAGATCACTAGGTGTTTTAAGATATTTTATTTATTTATTTATTTTGATATAAAATTGACTCTATGGGGTGAGCACTGCATGGTGCAGCTGTGCAAGGTAGCCAATCAGCTACTAACTTGTTCAATCAAGCCTTGACAATAAACTACATTAGAATCTCGGATTGCTAGTAATGGAGTTAACAAGTGTTTCACAAGGCGAGTAGTTTTTTTTTTTTTTTTAATCCCGACTCAGTTTGCAAGCGTTTTCTCAGAAAACGGACAGGATTAAGCCTCTGTGCATGCAATATCGCATGTGGCCAGAGGTAGGTGGGCGCTGGTGAGCCTCAGAGACGCTCGGAAGCATTCAGAAATACTCGGAAATACCGAAAGTGCAAACAGTTCCCCAGCGTTTTCGACTGTCTCCAAGCCTCACCAATGCCACCACACTTCTGGCCACATATGGTATTGCATACACCAGCAACCCCGGTCCTCTGGCCACATACAGTACTGCATTGACAAACAGTGACTGTGGAACAAATTATCTGAGTTTCCATTGTTTTCTATGGGGAGACTTTCTTTGATATACGAGTGATTTGGATTACAAGGATTCTCCTGGAACGGATTATGCTCGTAATCTAAGGTTCCATAGTAATTTGTTTTTATGCAGAGCTGCACTAGATTTTCCATAAATATCCCCCCCCCCCCCCCCCCCACACTGTGCATTATTTATGGCAGAGGAAACTAAAGCTGGATACACGCTATACAAATTTCTGTCGATTTTTTTCCTTCTGATTTACCAAAACCATATAATATGATGTCAAACCTTAAGAGTTTCAATTTGTATGCAATCAGACAGGCCCTTGTACTACATGGTTTTGCTAAATCTAAAGGAAATCAGACAACAAAAGTTGTATAGTGTGTATGGGGTCTTAGGCAGTCCATTCATTAACCACTTGGAGCCAGTCCCTCCCGGCATCCTAAACCCCTCAAACATTTCCCACCCAGGTCAATTCTGACACTTCTCTCCTACATGGAAAAATCGTAATTTTTTTGCTAGAAAATTACTCAGAACCCCCAAACATTATATATGCTGTTTTAGCAGAGACCCTAGAGAATAAAATGGCGGTCGTTGCAACTTTTATATTACGTGGTATTTGCACAGCAATTTTTCAAACACTTTTTTTTTGGGAAAAAAAACAGTTTCATGAATTTAAAAAACATAAAACAATAAAGTTAGCCCATTTTTTTTGTATAATGTGAAAGATGATGTTATGCCAAGTAAAAAGATACTGAACATGTCACACTTTAAAATTGTACACGCTTCTGGAATGGCGCCAAACTTCGGTACTTAAAAATCTCTATAGGCAACGATTTAAAAATCTTTACAGGTCACGAGTTTCGAGTTACAGAGGAGATCTTGGGCTAGAATTATTGCTCCCGCTCTAACGTTTGCGATGATATCTCACATGTGTGGCCGCGAGGTACGTATGCGTGTGCTTCTGCGTCCGAGAATGTGGGAACAGGGGCACTTTAATTTTTTTTTTTTTCTTTTACACTTTCCCTTATTTATTTTTTTTTATCACTTTTATTCCTATTACAAGGAATGTAAACATCTCTTGTAATAGGAATAATGCATGACAGGTCCTCTTTATAGAGAGATGTGGGGTCAATAAGACCCCACATCTCTCCTCCAGGCTGGAAAGTTTACAACTGCCAGGCTGGACGCAACGTCATAAAGTTGCGCCCGGGCCTCCAAGGGTCATAGAGACTGCCTGGAACATCTGGTCCTTGGTATTCTCTATGGTGAACTTTCACTGCCGGCAGATTCCTCCTCTGGCTCGCCGATCACATGGGTGGGCCGGTGAAAGCACCAGAGGGCAGCAGGAGGGGGGGCGTCCCCTCCAGCCACCTGTAACAACAATTAAGCCGCTATGATTGTTCTTACTTTGCAGGGAATCGTAGGCAAAAAAAATGATATCCAAATGATGCCTGCAGCTGCACAAAGCAAGGTCCATAAGGACATGAAGGAGCGAGTTTGGGGGGAATGAACTTGACTGTCCTGACCTCAACCCCATAGAACACCTTTGGGATGAATTATAGTGGAGACTGTGAGCCAAACCTTCTCATCCGAAATCAGTGCCTGACCTCACAAATACGCTTCTGGAAGAACGGTCAAACATTCCCATAGACACTCCTAAACCTTGTGGACAGCCTTCCCAGAAGAGTTGAAGCTGTTATAGCTGAAAAGGGTGGGCCAACTCAGTATTGAACCCTACGGACTAAGACTGGGATGCCATTAAAGTTCATGTGCGTGCAAAAGCAGGTGTCCCAATACTTTTGTAAGAATAGTGTATTAATATACAGTATATTACAACAATGATTTTGATACCAATCAATCCATACAAAATTAAATAAATACTGTGATATTAAATGATTTCATGCAAAAGACTTGTGAAAATCAATTTTCTGTGATACTTAGTCCTTACATACAAATTAATAAAGCAATATATAAAAATAAAATTGAATTAAAATAAAATAAAAAGTATATAAATACAGTCCGGTACCCTAGTGCAATCAGTGATCCTCAGTGGAAGCGATAACTTTTGCGAAACCCAATCAATATACGCCTATTGCGATTTTTTTTTTTAACAAAAATATGTAGAAGAATATATATCGGCCTAAACTAATTAATAGATTTTTTAATTGTCTTGGGGATATGTATTATAGCAAAAAGTAAAAAAAAAAAAAAAATTCTTTCAAAATTGTCGCTCTTTTTTTGTTTGCAGCGCGAAAAATAAAAACCACAGAGGTGATCAAATACCACCAAAAGAAAGCTCTATTTATACAAAAAAAGGACGTCAATTTTGTTTGGGTACAACGTTGCACAACCGCGCAATTGTTAGTTAAAGCAATGCAGTGCTGTTTCACAAAAAATGGCCTGATCATTAAGGGGGTAAATCCTTCCTTGGCTGAAGTGGTTAAAAACCCCAGACCAATACAGGACATTTACAAAAATAATAACACAATGCACTTTGTAATACCACGTCCTCACCCTGCTCACCAATACACACTGGGATGGCGGCGGCGTGATGTCACAGGCTCGGCTCCTCTCTCCTAGACGCGTTGCGTCCTCTGATTTGAGCTTCTTCAGTACGTTCATACTGTACAAGACCATTTTTTTTCTGCCACTCTTTTGTTTAAATTAGTATTTTTTGCCAGAAAATTACTTATAACTAGAGTTGAGCGAACCCGGACTGTAAAGTTCGGGTCCGTACCGAACTTTGGGGTGTCCGGGACCCGGACCCGGACTTTTCAAAAAAAGTCCGGGTTCGGGTCCCTGTGGGGTTTCAAGCCATGCCTGGGCTTGAAATGTCAGGCCCAAGCGAGTTGAGATCAATATTCATTAAAAGACCGTTTTTTATGATTAAATTTGTTTTCTCACCGTCTTTTTTTTACCAGAACATGTCATACTTGCATGACTTCTTCGAGTTTAGTCTCCTGCGTTGCGCAGATCCTCTCTCCTCGGCTCGGACACTGTAGTGCGGCGGCGGTAGGGTCACACATAACCACTCGTCCCACTCCTGCACCATAATGTTTCACGTAACACAATAATAAAAACATTTACAGGACATAACCAGACCCCAAAAATT
>BLSH010458018.1:357672-367864 GCA_018402905.1 Glandirana rugosa | reverse complement strand
CGCTGCACTATGTGATATTGTGACAGGAGGGTGACAGGTAGTGAAAGGGTTAACTGGGGGGCGATCAGGGGGCGATCAAGGGGTTAAATGTGCCTATGTGGCCTGGTGTTAGTGTAGTGTTGGTGCACTCACGTTTCTAGATGCTTCTTCTTCCTCTCTGATGTCGAAAAGGACTTCAGGGAGGAAGAGGAAGGAACTTCCCCTGCCTCTGTTTACATTTACAGAGGCAGGGGAATAATGTCATTGGCAGGGCGATCTACAGGGCCAGGCCAAAAATCATTGGCCTGGCCCTGTAGATTGAAAGCCCCTGTAACAAATGCCATTGCAGCGCCCGCGCCTAGGGGGCGCGCGCGCGCACACGGCGCGAGTTCGCGGCCGCCGTCGTATGACGGCGATTCGCGTTACAGCGCCACTTTGTCGCCGTCAAATGTCGATCAGCCGTCGGCAAGTGGTTAACATCAATGACAGTTTGAAGTCTTTTGTGGCATTTGTGGATGAGGCCCTTTATCGCCTCAGATGGTAAATCTGCCCATTCCTCTTGGCAAAAAGCCTCCAGTTCCTGGAAATACTTGGACTGTCTTGCATGAACTGCACATTTGAGATCTCCCCAGAGTGGCTCAATAATATTGAGGCCAAGAGACTGAGATGGCCACTCCAGAACCTTCACTTTATTCTGCTGTAGCCAATGACAGGTCGACTTGGCCTTGTGTTTTGGATCATTGTCATGTTGGAATGTCCAAGTACGTCCCATGCACAGCTTCCTGGCTGATATCCAATATCTTTTGATAATATACTAATTATGTTGCCACCAATTTTGCCCAAATTCCCTGTGCCTTTGTAGATCACACATCCCCAAAACATCAGCGATCCACCTCCGTGTTTCACAGGCCTTGTTGACTCCTTTCCAAATGTAACATTTATGGTTGTGGCCAAAAAGCTCAATTTTGGTCTCATCACTCCAACTGACTTTGTGCCAGAAAGGTTTGAGGCTTGTCTCTGTGCTGTATGGAGTATTCTAAGTGGGATACTTTGTGGCATTTGTGTAGTAATGGCTTTCTTCTGACAACTTGACCATGCAGCCCATCTTTCTTCAAGTACCTCTTTATTGTACAGCCACACCACATGTTTCAGAGAATCCTGTATTTCACCTAAAGTTATTTGTGGATTTTTGTTTGTATCCCAAACAATTTTCCGGGCAGTTGTGGCAGAAATTTTAGTTGGTCTACCTGATCATGGTTTGGTATCAACAGAACCCCTCATTTTCCAATTCTTGATTAGAGTTTGAACACTGCTGATTGTCATTCTCAATTCCTTGGATATCTTTTTATATCCCTTTCCTGTTTTATATAGTTCAACTACCTTTTTCCGCAGATCCTTTGACAATTATTTTGCTTTCCCCATGACTCAGAATCCAGAAATGTCAGTGCAGCACTGGATGAAAGATGCAAGGGTCTGTCAGGAGTCCAAAAACTCATTGACCTTTTATACACACACACTAATTACAAGCAAACAGATCACAGGTGAGGATGGTTACCTTTAATAGCCATTAAAACCCCTTTGTGTCAATTTGTGTGCATGTTATCAGGCCAAAATCACCAGGGTATGTAAACTTTTGATCAGGGTCATTTGGGTAGTTTCTGTTGTCATTAATATTTAAAAAGAGTAAACACAGTTGATTGATAATAAATGGCTTCAGCCAAACACTAACCATGAGTGAAAGAAATGTTTTTGTGTTATCATTCATATTCTCTGAAAATGGCCAAGAAATCATAAATTCTGCCAGGGTATGTAAACTTATGAGCACAACTGTATATAAAAAAATGACATTTTATTATAGAAAAATATTAAAAGATAAACATATTTAAAAACATGCAGACCATGTAGATGCTCTATCACCGTATTTCCCCATACAGATCTGAACCAGAAAATACTACAAAAGCATGAAAGTGGGTTGGCTTAAAAGTCAAACATGTATTCGTGGAAATTCATATTGAAGTCCTTAAATATAGAGGTAGGAGGCCAACTCCAAATTTTTCTGTGTTGATACCAAAAACATTGCTACGCGATTCGCCGAAGGCTTCCTTGGGGGATCCTGTTGGTAATTTCACAGTTGTGGTAAGATGGAGAGATGGAGTATTCAGTTCACCATGCATGGGAGGAGAAATAGAGATGATATACTTTGTCAGATCGTGAGTAGAAGAAAGGGGGTTCTAACAGCAACCACACCTTCAGGTGCCCAAACAGAGTCCAATCCGCAAATATGTATCTTGACTGTGGTGCTCACAAATTGGAGAGAGACATATGGGCGCCAGAATATATCCCTCAATATGGCGATGGGCATAGGGTCAGGTACGTGTTTGTACTGGCCTATGACTCATGTATGAAAAGAGTTCCCAGTCCTGGCCATGGAGTAACCCCTTCCTACGTGGAGATCAAGGAGCATCCAAGTGTTTATATATACGTTTGAGCATTCTTCTTTCAGCCTGGGACAGTGTGCCACCTTTGAAAGTCCAGTACCCCTTTCTTTTTCTTTTTGAGTATAACAAGCATGCTTTACTGCATATACACACTGATTTTACTGTTGTGGGTTTAGTAACACTTTAAGTGAAACTGCTTAGTTAGCTCCAAAGGTAATTAGAAATAGCCCCTCTCCCCAGCTCTGCTATAGAAGATGAACACCAGCAAACTACAGCAGGACTGTCTGAAAATGGCAGCAGCCCGAGGCTGGGAACTTCTCCAGTAGGACAAAAATAGGGCTTCTCCAGAACCCCGGACTATTTATGTTCTCCCAAGCCACCTACTGGCCACACTTCCCCAGGGCTTAACTGCAGCACAATAAATATTCAAGTTGTCCATTTGATTTTCCCACCCCTATATGTTTTAGAAGCCTCCATAATGCAGAGTGAAAGCAATCAAACATGGAGCCCGTGATATCTACAGGGTGGGCCATTTATATGGATACACCTTAATACAATGGGAATGGTTGGTGATATTAACTTCCTGTTTGTGGCACATTAGTATATGTGAGGGGGGAAACTTTTCAAGATGGGTGGTGACCATGGCGGCCATTTTGAAGTCAGCCATTTTGAATCCAACTTTTGTTTTTTCAACAGGAAGAGGGTCATGTGACACATCAAACTTATTGGGAATTTCACAAGAAAAACAATGGTGTGCTTGGTTTTAACACAACTTTATTCTTTCATGAGTTATTTACAAGTTTCTGACCACTTATAAAATGTGTTCCATGTGCTGCCCATTGTGTTGGATTGTCAATGCAACCCTCTTCTCCCACTCTTTACACACTGATAGCAACACCGCAGGAGAAATGCTAGCACAGGCTTCCAGTATCCGTACTTTCAGGTGCTGCACATCTTGTATCTTCACAGCATAGACAATTGCCTTCAGATGACCCCAAAGATAAAAGTCTAAGGGGGTCAGATCGGGAGACCTTGGGGGCCATTCAACTGGCCCACGACGACCAATCCACTTTCCAGGAAACTGTTCATCTAGGAATGCTCGGACCTGACACCCATAATGTGGTGGTGCACCATCTTGCTGGAACTATGATGTCGGTGATACGGAATTGCTGGCCATCAAGTAGGCTTTGGAGGAATGGCGGTACCTCCTGGAAGGAGCAGCTCACCCAGTATTGGTTTTTACTGACCATAAAAACCATAAAAAAACCATATGCTGTGAAGATACGAGATGTGCAGCACCTGAAACTACAGATACTGGAAGCCTGTGCTAGCATTTCTCCTGCAGTGTTGCTATCAGTGTGTGTGAAGAGTGGGAGAAGAGGGTTGCATTGACATTTCCAACACAATGGGCAGCACATTGAACACATTTTATAATTGGTCAGAAACTTGTAAATAACTCATGAAAGAATAAAGTTACGTTAAAACCAAGCACACCATTGTTTTTCTTGTGAAATTCCCAATAAGTTTGATGTGTCACATGACCCTCTTCCTATTGAAAAAACAAAAGTTGGATTCAAAATGGCTGACTTCAAAATGGCCGCCACGGTCACCACCCATCTTGAAAAGTTTCTCCCCTCACATATACTAATGTGCCACAAACAGGAAGTTAATATCACCAATCATTCCCATTTTATTAAGGTGTATCCATATAAATGGCCACCCTGCAGAACAGTCCAGAGAAATGAATAGCTACTCCAATGATTACACAGGAGGCAAAAATAACTAAATTTATATAAATTTATTTATCATCATAACAGCCTATCTAGGGTGCTACACTACTGCAGATGAACATGGATCCCCCACTCCTGCATAGCCAGGCACACCAAATCTTCTCAGTCAGATCCAGCAATGGCCCTTTAAAGGCAGAGACTTGCAGCCCCTTGCTGTATAGCAAAAATATCAGTGAAACAGCTTTCACATCTTCTTCTGTGGCTACTGATCCCAGCACCACCTCTTCAGGCACTGCTAACCCACCTGGCTGAAGCTGCCCCTTTCTCTAGCCCTCCATGCTAACTTCTCCACACCATTCCTCCAGAATGACCCTTCACCAGTCCACCCAGCTAACTCCCAGGAGATCTCTCAGGGAAGCATGAAGACTGAAGCACACCGCTGTCTTCACAGAAATTGGCTACACATGGCAGTCTTGTTAGTCCCCAGAAGTGCTGATCTACTGTCCTCTCCCTTGCTCCTGTGCCTCCAGTAAGGGCTTCCTTCTGTGTGTTGTGGCAGGATCATTCCAGCACCCGAGCCCAGGTCTGGGGTCGCCCCCCCCCCAAGACTAGAGGGCAATCGTGAAGGCCACTGACAGCCTCCTCAGCACTGTATCTCCATCTTCCACCCAATTGCCCTGCTGGCATGGCTCATGGCTATTTATGAGGTAGGCTCTGCCCCCTGCCAGCCCGCTACTGGGGATTGGCCAAGACCTTAGAAATATTCCAGGCAGCTCCTCCTCACCTCCGCCCACTAGCTCTAGAACATTCTCAAATGTCCCAGAAACGAGGGGAGGCACCAGAAGAGCTGTCAGGATGAGTCATCCAGCCCCTGGATCCCCTCACTGCAGCATTGTCCATCGAGTCAAGAGTGGGAGGTGGAGCCATGACATCCTGGGCTCACAGGAAGTACCTTGAATGATGCTAAAAGGGCAATCGTTTCACTTTAAGTGCCATCTAAAAGCAGCTAAACAATATATCATGGGCTTAAAACAAGGGCACTCATTAGATATATGTGTGTGTGTTGCCTAGGTTTCTCTACTATATGTCTCATTATTATAACTAGCATGCACAGTTAGCAAGGACAAGAGCATGGGCCCTCTATGTGATAAATCTGAGATAACAGCAAAACAAAGACATAGATATTCTACAAAAGCCCATGAGACTGGGAGTAAATCAATGAATAGAACACAGATTATAACCTGATATATATCGCTAATAAAGCCACCGCCGTGACTGTAGATTCATTGCAGTGCACGCTGGTATTCATGTTAAACAAAGCCATCATCATTGAGAATTCAACCCTTAGACTGAAATGCCCTTAAAGGATATGGAATACTGAATAGCAGCTGAAGGGTGCAGCCATAATGGAGAGCTTGAACACTGTCTATTATGAATGATAATAATATGTAAAAAATGAATAAAGCTGCACATTAAAGCGCTTATATTTGATTTATTTTTTAATATGTTTTTAGTAGTCAGCCATTTTAATCCAATTAAATATTTAAAGGAAAACCTATTACAACCTAACACTACATATAATTCACTAATACAGTACATGCACAGATACAGTACCGTGCAAAATTTTAGGCAGGTTTGAAGAAATGCTGAAAAGTAAGAATGCTTTCAAACATATATATTTTAATTGTTTATTGTTGTCAATTTACAAAATGCAAAGTGAGTAAACAGAAGAAAAATCAAAATCAAATCAACATTTGCTGTGACTACCATTTGGCTTCAAACCAGCATCAATTCTTACACTTGCACAAAGTCAGGGAATTTGTAAGATTAGAGTCAGGTGTATGATTAATCAATTATACTAAGCAGGTGCTAATAGTCATCATTAGGTTGAAACATAGTCATTAAGTGAAACAGAAACAGCTGTGTAGGAGGCTTAAACCTGGGCGAGAAACAGCCAAACTCTGCTACTAAGGTGAGATTGAGGAAGACAGTTTCATGTCACAGGCCATACACCATGGCAGGACTGAGCACAGCAACAAGACACAAGGTAGTTATACTGCATCAGCAAGGTCTTTCCCAGGCAAAGATTTCAAAGCAGACTTGGGTTTCAAAATGTGCTGTTTAAGATCTTTTGAAGAAGCTCAAAAAATTAGACATAATTAGAATTGTAGACACAATGGTTGGCCAAGGAAACAGCAGATGAAAGACACATCATGCTTCTCTTCAACATCAGGAGATGTCCAGCAGTGCCATCAGCACAGAACTGGTGGAAAACATTTGGACCCAGGTACACATATCTACTGTCCGAAGGAGTCTGGCCAGAAGAGGTTTTAATGGAAGAATTGCAACAAAAAAGCCACACCTCCGATGTGGATACAAGGCTAAGCAACTCAACTATGCACAAAATCATAGGAACTGGGGTGCAGAAAAATCACAGCAGGTGCTCTGGACTGATAAGTCAAAATGTTAAATATTTGGCTGTAGCAGGAGGCAGTTTCTTCGCAAAGGATTGGAGAGCGGTACAATAATGCGTGTCTGCAGGCTAGAGTGAAGCATGGTGGAGGTTCCTTGCAAGTTTGGGGCTGCATTTCTGCAAATGGTGTATGAGATGTGGCCACGATCAATGGTGTCCTCAGTGCTGAGAAAAACAGACTTACCCATCATGCCATACCATCAGGGAGGCATATAATTGGTCCCAAATGTATTTGTGCATGTGGTTTTCCACAATGCTTCACCCCTTGGGTTGTTGTGGAATGACCCCATAAATTAGCATTTTGCAACCTTTCTATCAGCCCCAACACCCTTTAAAAGTATGCAAAGTCTCCAGGTGCATCAGCACCCCACCTTCATATTAAAGTCCCTGATTCTCATCAGAAGTCTCCCATCACATCAGAGTGCCCCCTCATCATATCAGGGTGACAGGGTGGTCTTTACAAACTCAATGTTTCCCTCTTAGTTGGGTGCCAAGCAAAGGTCACATGAGAGGCCTTCCCCAGGGTGGTTCTAAACTACACTAGTCATCTTGTACAGAGTGGTTTTACTACACATAGGGTACCTTTGCTTTGTGCCCTTTTCATCAATGCCCTGGGACAAAGCTGCTGTGGGGGAATACTTCACCTTAAGGTGGGCCTCTACTCTTGGGGATGAACGTATACCATGTACATTTGCACTGCAACTGTTCTCCAGCTAACCCTCAGTTCCTTGTGAAAATGTGCACCTTCTCTGTAATCTGCATTTAGGAGGAACATGCTGAGGCTTGCCCACATCCACCAGTCCAGCGTTTTCCATTACTACTCCCCTTTAGTAGAGTGGAACCTGCGCAGGCTCCTCACATGCCTTAGCTACCTCTGTACAGGATGGGAGCCTCTGGGGTCCAAATCCGTTCCCATTGCTATGGGAAACAGACCCCTGGTGGAAGGAGTGCCGACAACATCTCCCTTGCTGCTAGAGGCCTTTCCACCTATAACAGGTACACACTACCTACAGGCTGCTTGTTAAACTTTTGTTACCCCAGGTAACATGTTGAGTCTTCACACTACTCCACTCCACACCGATGTCTTTATACTCCAGTGTGTTAAGAACCACTCAGTGAACTATGTGTGTCGGTTACCTGCAATACACCTATTTCAGTAACTTCAGACCAGGCAAGGACAACATTTTAATACTTTACTTAAGAAAAGTGCAAATTGAAAATTTTAAGAGTTTAACATACACAAACGGGTTTTTCCTACGTCCCAACTCCTAAGTACAGGCTTGTGCTGCCCTGGCATGCCTGCAAAGGTGACATCAGCAATTATAAGTCCTTCAGAGGTATTCTCATGCAGATGTAAGTCCTTCAGAGGAATACTACAGTGTTGGTGTCTTCAGTGCAAAGGTTCAGATGACTTTACATGCTATGGAAGCCACATCCTTATGCTCCTCGCAGGCGTCATTCGTCGTTCCTCTCAGCTCTTTATCTCACTTGGGGCTCTCCAAGGGAGGGGAGTCCCTGCACTCAACTCTACTCTACCCTCTCCCCTCTGTACCAGACCACAGTCCCTCTTCTATACCACAGGCTTAGTGGGCCGTACCCTGAAAAGAACCTGCCGAAAACCAAAGAACTGGGAAAGACATTAACATTAACTGACATTATATCTTACCCTCCCAACCGGGGCAGCGTCTGACTGGCTATATTATCCTTCTTACATTCCCATCACCACAGAGCCCCCTAGTCACATCAGAGTCCTTCCTTTTTGCTCCAGAATTGGCAGGAGGTGCAGGAGATTTGACCCTAGAGCATCATTTGTTGTTACAGTGCCAGCGACCTGCACCACGGCAACTCCTAACACCAATCCAGGGCAAGCTGGGTGCCATGCTCACAGCACCTTGGGGGAAGCCAGATAGCACCTCATGGTGCCACATCACCCTTGTTGAGAAACCCTGCCCTCAGTAGTGTGACAGGGCTACCAGTAGACCTCACTATATTAAATCTAGCTCTTGACCCCTTTTGACCAGTTAAAGATACCTTTTTTGATGGGGAAAAAATCAATACTAGATGAAATGTCAAGTAGTAGCTTCTACCCAGCCTCTCTGTGACACTTTTAGCAGGAACAATCTGATCTGTGCTTGATTAGCTTCAGCAAAGGACAGGGTAGACTTGGAGATCTAATAGATCCCTGATGTCTGTATAAAGAGTACCTGCCACCTGCTCATGCTATCACATAGGGACTTGTTAGCCCCCTTCTGATAGCAATAAAGTAAAAGCATACATAAACTTAAAGTGTAATTCCAATTAAATTCTAATGTATATAGATTCCAGACATGTCAAGTCTTAAAGTGCAATTCCAGTCAAAATCTTAGGCTAAACCAGGGACGATTTGTCCATTAAGGGTGCACGGGCGCTCCCTCCCCTTTACATCACTATTCATGCCCATTTCATGAATTACAGTGGCAGGGTTTTTTTGAAGCAGAGGCTCTAATAGGCTTCAAAATATGGTGGGCTCCGGGTGCAGAGCATTGCGCTCGGAGCCCACCCAGGTGTGTTAGAATAGCCAATGAATATTGGCTATTCTAACACTGAATCTCCTCTCTGTCAATCAGGACGTGCGGATCTGAAGCCCGTTTCCCGATTGGCCAAAAAGACAGGCGATCCTATTGGACGCCTAGGAGAAGGAGGGAGATGCACAGCGGAAGCTGCCATGACCCAAAGGGGGAGGAAGGAAGAAAGCTGCAACTCGCCAGACACGCTGCCTGTTTGCCTGCTTCTTAGATGGGGTAAGTGCGGGGCTTTGATGTCCCGACCATCCTCCCGGGGGGGGGGGGGTTTGCAACCGACCAACCAACCAGGGAGGGGGTTATCTTTGCCGTCCCCCCCAAAAGAAAAAAATGCCCGAAGTCACATCTTCTCCCAGTCGACTGTTGTCTACGGGGTATCATTCGGATACCCACTCCGAGACGTCGGCAACAACGACGGAGATGAGATGTGACTTCGGTCGTGACCCTGGGTTAGTCCACTAGCCTAACGAAGTCTAATCCATTCATATCCGTAGAAAAGAGAGTGCCCCATCTATCTTATCAGAATCTTACACACACCCTTATCCAAATCGGGTCGCCGCCGACGACGAAAAAAAGAAAACCCCCCCTGCCGTTTCTATTGGGGGAGGGACCAACCAACCAGCCAACGTTTGGGGGGGGGGGGGCCCTCCTACCAGCCCTGTAGTTTCGGGGCGTGAATGGGGTAGATTCTTCGTCCGTTTGTCCGTCGCACAGACCGCTCAACGTCGAAAGAAGGAAGGAGGGGGAAACCCAGTACCGTCGAAGGCGACACGTAGAGGGAGGAAGAGGATCCGCAGGTTATCCTAGCGGACAGAAAAACCGGTTAGCCCTTTGCCCGAAGTCTAGGCGTGCAGGACTAACTGTCTCTCCTCTAAGTCACAATCTTATCGGTTATAAGTAACCGATAAGATTGTGTGGACCCACCCGAGGCTCGCGTTACGAGACGTGGGCCTCGGGTGGTATAAAACTTCGGATAATCTCGGAGACGAAGTTTTTTTGGGACGGTGACAT
>BLSH010458018.1:322744-340507 GCA_018402905.1 Glandirana rugosa | reverse complement strand
AATGAAATTTCTTGCTGAAGCAAACAATCAGATTAAGGAGTGCGTTATTTGTAGCCGAACGGTAATGCCTTCTTTTGAACAGATGTGTTAATTAAGCAGATAAGAAGTCTTGCTGAATTATACATCATAAGCATAAGGATTGAGTCAGCACATAAGGAGTATGGAACAGGGTGCACATCAGGTTGTATAATAGTGGCTCCTGCTTGTCCTAAATTAATTTGGTGATACCCGTGTGCCGTGCCAACTTTATTACATCATTCAAGTGTCTTCTTGAGTGCACCGGTGCCAGGGATGGGTAAAGCACCCCTGAATACAAGCAATGTATATGTTCTCTATCCACAGAAAAATCTTTGAGGGCTCATTTATATTTATACGGTTAGTTAATTCACATGCGTTAATACGCATTATGTTGCACATTAAAGTGGTAGTAAACTCTGCTTTATCATTGTTGCCTATAGGTAAGATTATAATAATGCTTACTTGTAGGTACAATAAATAGATATCAACATGTTCTGCAGCTGTGGACGTCACTGGCGCATGCACACTGTGCACTGAATTGAGGGTTCACTGAATGTGCAGTCAACCAAGAGCTGTCAGGACCTAGTTCCTCTGCTGATGGCACTGTGGATCCCTGGGTGGAGGGTTGTAGATCCAGTCTTCTTGAGTGCACCGGTGCCAGGGATGGGTAAAGCACCCCTGAACACAAGCAATGTATATGTTCTCTATCCACAGAAAAATCTTTGAGGGCTCATTTATATTTATACATTAGTTAATTCACATGCGTTAACACGCATTATGTTGCACATTAAAGCGGTAGTAAACTCTACTTTATCATTGTTGCCTATAGGTAAGATTATAATAATGCTTACTTGTAGGTACAATAAATAGATATCAACATGTTCTGCAGCTGTGGACGTCACTGGCGCATGCACACTGTGCTCTGAATTGAGGGTTCACTGAATGTGCAGTCAACCAAGAGCTGTCAGGACCTAGTTCCTCTGCTGATGGCACTGTGGATCCCTGGGTGGAGGGTTGTAGATCCAGTCTTCTTGAGTGCACTGGGTGCCAGGGATGGGTAAAGCACGCCCTGAACACAAGCAATGTATATGTTCTCTATCCACAGAAAAATCTTTGAGGGCTCATTTATATTTATATGGTTAGTTAATTCACATGCGTTAATACGCATTATGTTGCACATTAAAGTGGTAGTAAACTGTGCTTTATCATTGTTGCCTATAGGTAAGATTATAATAATGCTTACTTGTAGGTACAATAAATAGATATCAACATGTTCTGCAGCTGTGGACGTCACTGGCGCATGCACACTGTGCTCTGAATTGAGGGTTCACTGAATGTGCAGTCAACCAAAAGCTGTCAGGACCTAGTTCCTCTGCTGATGGCACTGTGGATCCCTGGGTGGAGGGTTGTAGATCCAGTGTCCACCAGTGGGTGTCTCCCAGCAGGCAGCAGATCCCGCTAATCAATTTCCATCTGATGCTGGCTGCTGGAAGGGTATTTAGGTCCTCTCTTTTAGTGCCTCTTAATTCAGTGTTTTGCTTTGCTACTGCCAGAGCCTGTTGCCATTTTATTATTAATATATAGAATTTAAATAACTGTTTGCACAGCGCTTTGCAACATGAGGGCAGACAGGACAATTGCAATACAATTCAACACAGGAGGAATCAGAGGGCTCTGCTCATTAGAGCTTACAATCTAAGAGGGAGGGTCAAGTGATACAAAAGGTAATAGCTGTGGGGGATGAGTTGAAAAGAAAGTACAGTTGTTAGGTGGGGGCAGGATAGGCTTCTCTGAAGAGAAGTGATATTATAGATTGTCTAAAAGCAAACAGAGTAGGAGATAGTCGGACAGATTGTGTTAGGGAATTCCAGAGGATGGGAGAGGCTCTGGAAAAGTCCTAAAGGCGATCATGGAAGGAGGTCTTGGGAGGAATGAAAAGCCATTAATTTTGTTCCTGCCCTGTCTGCTGTATCCTGCTGCCCTGTACTTGCTCTCCCTTGTTTCTGATCCAAGTCTTGATTCCCCTTTCCTATCAGCTCCTTGCACCTCCAGTTTTCCATGCTTTTATGTGTTCCCTGTTTTGTATACATTCAGGTCCATAAATATTGGGACATCAACACAATTCTAGTCTTTTTGGCTCTATTCACCACCACAAGGGATTTGAAATGAAACAAACAAGATGTGCTTTAACTGCATACTTTCGGCTTTAATTTGAGGGTATTTACATCCAAATCAGGTGAACAGTGTAGGAATTACAACAGTTTGTATATGTGCCTCCCACTTTTTAAGGGACCAAAAGTAATGGGACAGATTAACAATCATAAATCAAACTTTCACTTTTTAATACTTGGTTGCAAATCCTTTGCAGTCAATTATAGCCTGAAGTCTGGAACACATAGACATCACCAGACGCTGGGTTTCATCCCTGGTGATGCTCTGCCAGGCCTCTACTGCAACTGTCTTCAGTTCCTGCTTGTTCTTGGGGTATTTTCCCTTCGGTTTTGTCTTCAGCAAGTGAAATGCATGCTCAATCGGATTCAGGTCAGGTGATTGACTTGGCCATTGCATAACATTCCACTTCTTTCCCTTAAAAAAACGTTTTGGTTGCTTTCGCAGTATGCTTCGGGTCATTGTCCATCTGCACTGTGAAGTGACGTCCAATGAGTTCTGAAGCATTTGGGTGAATATGAGCAGATAGTATTGCCCGAAACACTTCAGAATTCATCCTGCTGCTTTTGTCAGCAGTCACATCATCAATAAATACAAGAGAACCAATTCCATTGGCAACCATACATGCCCACGCCATGACACTACCACCACCATGCTTCACTGATGAGGTTGTATGCTTTGGATCACGAGCAGTTCCTTTCATTCTCTATACTCTTCTCTTCCCATCACTCTGCTACAAGTTGATCTTGGTCTCATCTGGCCATAGGATGTTGTTCCAAAACTGTGAAGGCTTTTTTAGATGTTGTTTAATCTGGCCTTCCTGTTTTGAGGCTCACCAATGGTTTACATCTTGTGGTGAACCCTCTGTATTCACTCTGGTGAAGTATTCTCTTGATTGTTGACTTTGACACACACACACCTACCTCCTGGAGAGTGTTCTTGATCTGACCTACTGTTGTGAAGGGTGTTTTCTTCACCAGGGAAAGAATTCTTCGGTCATCCACCAGAGTTGTTTTCCGTGGCCTTCCGGGTCTTTTGGTGTTGCTGAGCTCACCGGTGCATCCTTTCTTTTTAAAGATGTTCCAAACAGTTGATTTGGCCACACCTAATGTTTTTGCTATCTCTCTGATGGGTTTGTTTTGTTTTTTTCAGCCTAATGATGGCTTGCTTCACTGATGGCTTGCTTCACTTTGGATCTCATATTGAGAGTTGACAGCAACAGATTCCAAATGCAAATAACACACTTGAAATTAACTCTGGGCCTTTTATCTGCTCCTTGTAAATGGGATAATGAGGGAATAACACACACCTAGCCATGGAACAGCTGAGCAGCCAATTGTCCCATTACTTTTGGTCCCTTAAAAAGTGGGAGGCACATATACAAACTGTTGTAATTCCTACACCGCTCACCTGATTTGGATGTAAATGCCCTCAAATTAAAGCTGAAACTCTGCAGTTAAAGCACGTCTTGTTTGTTTCATTTCAAATCCATTGTGGTGGTGTATAGAGCCAAAAAGATTAGAATTGTGTCGATGTACCAATATTTATGGACCTGACTGTATATTGTACAGTGCCTTGAAAAAGTATTCATACCCCACATTTTGTCATGTTACAACCAAAAACGTAAATTAGTTTTACTGGGGTTTTATGTGATAGGTGTCCCCCAAGGTACTGTTCTTGGACCTCTCCTTTTCTCAATCTACACCTCCTCCCTGGGTCAGCTGATTGCCTCCCATGGCTTTCAGTATCATCTCTATGCTGATGACACACAAATCTACCTCTCAATCCCCCAGATCTCTCCATCTGTCTCCTCACACATCACAAACTTACTGATAGACATATCAGCCTGGATGTCACATCACTTCCTCAAACTCAACCTATCCAAAACTGAGCTTATGATATTTCCTCCCCTATGTGCCACTTCCCCAGATTTCTCTGTCAAAATCAACGGCTCAACTATCAACCCGTCCCCCCACGCCAAGGTCCTAGGTGTAATCCTAGACTCCCAATTAACCTTTCAGCCCCACATACAATCGCAATCCAAAATTTGCTGCCTCAACCTCCGCAACATCCCCAAGATATGCCCCTTCTTAACCGATGACTCCACAAAGCTACTAATCCACTCCCTGGTCATTTCTCGCCTTGACTACTGCAACTCCCTCCTCACTGGCTTATCTCTAAATAGCCTATCCTCACTTCAGTCCATTATGAATGCTGGTGCCAGGCTCATCCACCTTAAAAACCGCTCGGCATCTGCTACACCCCTATGTCAATCCCTACATTGGCTGCCACTCAACCAACGTATTAAATTCAAGATCCTAACAATAACTTATTAATCAATTCACAACCTGGCCCCCAGCTACATCACTAACTTGGTCTCAAAATACCAACCAAATCGATCTCTTCGCTCCTCCCAAGACCTCCTGCTCTCTAGCTCCCTTGTCATCTCATCCCATGCTCGCCTCCAGGACTTCTCCAGAGCCTCTCCCATCCTCTGGAATGCTTTACCCCAATCTGTCCGACTTTCTCCTAGTTTGTCCACCTTCAGACGATCCCTGAAAACTCATCTCTCCAGAGAAGCCTATCTGGCTCCCACCTAACAACTGTACATTTATCTTCTCTATTAGCACATCCCCCACAGTTATTACCTCTTGTATCTCTTCCCTTTTAGATTGTAAGCTCTAATGAGCAGGGCCCTCTAATTCCTACTGTATTAAGTGTATTGTATTTGTACTGTCTACCCTCAAGTTGGAAAGTGCGGCGTAAATTGTTGGCGCTATATAAATCCTTTATAATAATAATAATAATAATAGACCAACATAAAGTGGCACATAATTGTGAAGTGGAAGGATAAATGGTTTTCAAAATTTTTTACAAATAAATATATGAAACGTGTGGCATTTTGTATTCATCCTGCATTTGTATTCAGCCCCCTTTACTCTGATACCCCTAATTAAAGTCTAGTGGAACCAATTGCCTTCAGAAGTCACCTACTTAGTAAACAGAGTCCACCTGTGTGTAATTTAATCTCAGTATAAATACAACTGTTCTGTGAAGCCCTCCCTCAGAGGTTTGTTAGAGAACCTTAGTGAACAAACAGCATAATGAAGGCCAAGGGATACACCAGACAGGTCAGGGATAAAGTTGTGGAGAAGTTTAACCACTTCACCCCCGGGAGGATTTACCCCCTTCCTGACCAGAGCCCTTTTTGCAATACGGCACTGCGGCACTTTAACTGATAATTGTGCGGTCGTGCGAAGTTGTACCCAAAACAAAATTGATGTACTTTTTTTACCACAAATAGAGCTTTCATTTGGTGGTATTTGATCACCTGTGCAGTTTTTATTCTTTGTGCTATAAACAAAAAAAATTATATTTTTTACTTTTTGCTATAATAAATATCCAAATAAAGATATATAAAAAAAATGATTTATCAGTTTAGGCCGATATGTATTCTACATATTTTTGGTAAAAAAAAAAATCGCAATCGCCATATATTGATTGGTTTGCGCTAAAGTTAGCGCATCTACTAACCATGGGAATAGATTTATGGCGTTTTTATTATTTTTTTTTTTCACTAGTAATGGCGGCAATCTGCGATTTTTATTGGGACTGCGATATTGCAGCGGACAGATCAGACACTTTTGACACTTTTTTGGGACCATTGACGTTTATACAGCGATCAGAGCTAAAAATAGCCACTGATTATTGTATAAATGTCACGGGCAGGGAAGGAGTTAACACTAAGGGGGCAATCAAGGGGTTAAATGTGTTCCCTCACTGTGTTCTAACTGTATGGGGGCTGGGCTGGCAGGGACATAACAGATCTCACTGATCCCAATCACAGGGATCAGTAGATCTGTTATGTCCCCCCTCACAGAATGGAGAACCGCCATGTTTACACATTGGCGGTTCCCCATTCGGCCTCTCTATTATGCGATCGCGGGTCACGGGAGGACATTGAGTCCTCCCGACCCACAGGCACGCCTACGCAGCGTGCGGCAGGCATGAGTGCGCGCCGCGGTGACTGTGACTGCACGCAGGGAGGACGTCCAGGGGCGCCTTCCTAGCAATTTAAGTCCGCGCTGTAGCCATCTTTCGGCTATAGCGTGGATCTGTAGTGGTTTTGTTATAAAAAAAGCAGGGTTTGGTTATAAAAAAATATCCCAAGCTTTGAACATCTCACAGAGCTCTGTTCAATCCATCATCCCAAAATGGAAAGAGCATGGCACAACTGCCAACCTACCAAGACACCTAAACTGACAGGCTGGGCAAGGAGAGCATTAATCAGAGAAGCAGCCAAGAGGCCCATGGTAACTCTGGAGGAGCTGCAGAGATCCACAGCTCAGGTGGGAGAATTTGTCCACAGGACAACTATTAGTCGTGTACTTCACAAATCTGGCCTTCATGGAAGAGTGGCAAGAAGAAAGCCATTGTTGAAAAAAAGCCATAAGTTTTGTTTGCAGTTTGCAAGAAGCCATGTGGGGGGCACAGCAAACATGTGGAAGAAGGTGCTCAGATGAGACCAAAATGAAACATTTTGACCTAAAAGCAAAACGATATGTGCAGCGGAAAATTAACACTGCGCATCACCCTGGACACACCATCCCCACCGTGAAACATGGTGGTGGCAGCATCATTTTGTGGGGATGTTTTTCTTCAGCAGGGACAGGGAAGCTGGCCAGAGTCAATGGGTAGATGGATGGAGCCAAACACTGTCACGAGCCTGGTGGTGGAGTCTGTCTTGTGCAGGGAACAACCGCTCTTGCTCACGCGATTCAAGGACCCCTGGTAGAGTAGACAGAAGTCCAAGAGTGCGGGATGGCACGAGGGCTGGATGGTCACTGATGATGATGTGATGATCCAGGTGGTCGTGCTGGTCAGAGGGATGGTCCTGCAGGCTGGGTCTGCAACAGACAGGCAGTGCAGTACAGATGGGTCAGACACAAGAATGGTCAAGTCCAAGCAAGGTTCGTTATCAGGCGGGCAGCAGAAGTACAAAGGGAGCAGACAATCGGAGGGTCGTAGATAGCCGGGGTCGGTGCAGGCAGCAGATCAGCAGGTCAGGTCAACCCGGGTCAAACAGGAAACAGATCAATACAGCAACAGAGGTTCAGAGCTGGGGCTCTCAGGTCACAGGCGCTGTAGAACGGACAGCACTTGCTGCTGGGAGCCCAGGGTTTAAATAGCGCCATTTGGCACTGTTTCCAGACTGCGCAAACGCGCACGGACGCACGTGAATGTGCACAAGCGCGCGCACCACCGTGGAAACGGCCAGAAAGCATCTGGACTGATGCTTTCTCCTAACATTGCCCCCCCCCCCAAGGGGCAGCCTCCAGATGCCTTGCTGGGTGCCGCTGTCCCGGCGGTTACTTTTGAAGGCCTGGATCAATCCAGGAGCGTGGATGTTATTCTCAGGTTCCCAAGAATTCACCTCAGGGCCAAACCCCTTCTATTTTATCAGGTACTGAGTAGAACCAGCTCTCCTTCGACAGTCCAAAATGGCTTCCACCTCAAACTAATCCTCTCCATATACCAAGATTGGGTCCGGCGGACCTGTCCTCCGTCCTGGGAAAGAGTCGGTGACAACAGGTTTCAGTAGTGACACGTGGAAGACGGGGTAGATCCGCAAAGAAGGAGGAAGCTCTAGCTCAAATGCCACCCTGTTGATCCTTTTCTTAATTGAAAATGGCCCCATGAATTTCGGGCCCAGTTTCTTTGAGGGGCAAGCCAGTTTAAGATTCCTGGTGGATAGCCAGACACGATCACCTGGTTGGAGCTCTAACTCCCCCTGCCTTCTCTTGTCATAAGCCTCCTTGTTCAATTTCTGAGTCCTGGAGAGGGTCTCCTGAAGGATCTTACTGTTGGACTGGAGAAAGCTCGTAACATCCTGTGCTGCAGGGATGGAGCTTTCTAGATTCAGCTCAGGCAGGAATGTGGGATGAAACCCATAATTGGCCCATAATGGGGACTGCTCAGTGGCCGAGTGGATGGTGTTGTTGTAGGCAAACTCGGCCAACGGCAGCAGTGCAACCCAATCGTTTTTAGAGAACGACGAAAAACAGCGCAGGTACTGTTCCAAAGTCTGGCTCGTTCTCTCTGTCTGGCCATTATTCTGCAGGTGGTAGGCAGATGAGAATGCAAGTTCTATCTCCAATGCTGCACACAGAGCCCTCCAGAATCTGGACGTAAATTGGACCCTGCGGTCCGAAACAATGTTACTTGGTATTCCGTGGAGCCGGACTATCTCTTTGATGAAGATATTGGCCGTTTCGGCCGCTGTGGGGGTCCCCTTCATGGGTAGAAAATGTGCCATCTTCGTCATTCGGTCCACAACCACAAAGATGGTAGAGTAACCTTCAGACGGAGGCAATTCCACAATAAAGTCCATCGCCAATTGTGACCACGGCGCTCCGGTACTGGAAGGCTTTGGCCTTATCTGTTTTATTCCGGGCACAAATGGGACAGGCACCGACATACCTCTTACAGTCCTCTGTGATATTCGGCCACCAGAACGACCGCGAGAAGAGCTCGGCTGTTTTTCGTGAGCCAAAATGTCTGGCCAATTTATGATTGTGACAAAGGCCTAAGATCCTGAGGCGCAGGCTCTCCGGAACGAGCACCCTATGTCTGAACCACCATAGGCCGTCTCTGACGGTCAGTCGGGTGTCACTGACATTAGTGGAACCAGCCAGGGCTTGTCGCACTTGAGAGAGCACATCCTCATTGGTCAGGAGAAATTTCCATGCCGGGAGTATGTTGTCAGGTGGGGCTGCATTTCCTGGCTCTGAGAACATCCTGGAGAGGGCATCAGGCTTGCCGTTTTTTGATCCTAGACGGTAGGTCAGGTGAAAATGGAACCTGGAGAAAAAGAGTGCCCAGCGGGCCTGCCGGGGTCTCAGTCTCTTGGCCATTCTGAGATACTCCAGGTTCTTGTGGTCAGTAAAGATGAGAATAGGGTGTGAAGCCCCTTCAAGCAGGTACCGCCATTCTTCTAGAGCCGATGTAATGGCCAACAGTTCTCTGTCACCCACGTTGTAGTTCGGTTCTGTTGCCGTCAACTTACGGGAAAAGAAGGCGACTGGGTGAAGCAAGGCTTTGACACCTTGGCGCTGAGATAGGATGGCCCCCACTGCAGTTTCCGAAACGTCCACTTCAAGGACATACGGTAATGCTGGGTCTGGATGCTTCAGAATGGGAGCGGAGGTGAACAGGGCCTTGAGTTTCTTGAAGGCGGCTTGAGCCTCGGGAGAACAATGGAACTGGATGTTCTGTTTGGTCAGGCTAGTGATAGGTTCCACGATGGCTGAGAAACCTTTAATGAACTTCCTATAAAAGTTTGCAAAAGGGCGTGGCTTGGCGCCGATCAGGAATGGCAGCGTGAGAAGGCAGCTCCGGACACAGAGGTGAGCTTTGCCCTTCATAGGAGCGCACAACACGGCCAAAACATGGGGAAAACGGATAGTACACCACCCCAATCCCGCTCGAGGTCTCCCAGGGACAGCGACTCACAAGGGGGCTTTAGTATCCCGGAAATGTTCCGGACACAGCCACGCGAGGCCCCGGCTTCAGTGCGGGCCTCCGCAACTTCCGCACCAGCAACACGCGCTCCCAGCCCCAGCCCTTCAGGCAATCAACAGTCGCCCCAGCTGCACACAAATCCCACTCACTCCCAGCCACTCAATCTACATGATCTCCGCACAGTGGCTGAAGACATTAAAGCTACACTGGCAGCTGCAATCACAGACCTTAGACAGGATCTACAGTCAGTGGCTGCACGCATGGAAGACATTGAGGCTACCACTACCCGCCATGACACTGAGCTGCAGAGCCTACATGCTGCCTCAAGTTTACACAACACCCAACTCAGAGAACTGCACCGCCAAATCGAGGATTTGGATAACCGCGGACGCAGACACAATATTAGGGTGAGAGGCATCCCTGAGTCGGTAGAACAGTCGCGAATTACCCAGGCCACAGTCGCCATTTTCAACGACCTTCTAGGCCGCCCGCCAGAGACACCAATTGAATTTGAGCGCCTGCACAGGGCCCTACGACCGAGAGGGAGAGATAATGACCCGCCTAGGGATGTCATTTGCTGTATAGTAAACTATAAACTAAAAGAAGACATCCTGAGACAAGCGAGACTACGTCGCAACCTTTTATTCCAAGGGGTAGACATTAAGCTTTACCAAGATCTCTCCCCTATTACTCTAAAGCATAGGAGGGATCTCCGCCCTCTCCTGGAGACATTACGCAACAGGGGAATACAGTACAAATGGAAATTTCCGTTCTGCCTGTCGGTATCACACCAAGGTCGCATAGCTAATCTCAGAGTGCCTGAGGAACTCCCATCTTTCTGCGATGCCCTGGACATTCCCCGAATGGACATACCGGAATGGTACAGCGACCTCCGAACCACACGTCTACCACGTGCCACATCCATGGAAGCCATCCCGGTCAGAGATGACTACCACATCAGGAGAAGGAGATCAACTTCACCGCGCCCACAGAGAGACCCCAGGCCTAGAGGCGAGATTCACACAAGTCCTACTGCATCCCCGGTACACAGACGTCCACGTCAAGACCACCTGGATTAAACTCACAACCTGCCGCAAAGCACAACAGCCCACTAGGATAGCTTAATAACGAATAGGCTATCCAATAACACAGAAAACTCCCACCACAACAACCAACGTTCACCTCCATAGTTGTAATCTGCACAAACTTGTTCTAATCGCTAAGGACCCACAGAGAGTAAACCTACATCACGCATCAATAGGTATGGTTTACACTTCCCCAAGGTAACGATATTCTGACATCCCATAGAAAGCCCTAAGAGAAAACCTCCCTAGCCACACAGTAGACCCGTCAAAAAGGACAATGGCCTGCCTACAGAGACACCCCACAGGCGACCAAGGAAGACTAGGCCACCTAAGGTAGCCACTATGAACACACCGTCCTCCTGAAGAGAAACAGAGAAAGGGACATAAGGCCATACCCATCGTTACTGGTCTACTACGCTCATACAGGCCTAAGTGACCGAGCAAAACTGATACCCCCCCTCCCCCGAGGCCTTATTGCATTATGCATAGATATGTAATCTGTTATTTGTCTGTTCTTTTCCTTTACTAAGGTTTAGCGTTCCAGGTTGATTGTATATTCATAAGGGGGGGGGCTCTTTCCTCCCCGGGGTCCGCGTGGCCAGAGCGACCGCTTTGCAAATTCCAAAAATGACAAATCCTTCGGAAACCTTCCGAACTCGCAGGGAGAAAACAAATCTACCCTGACAAAATCTGATGCAAATCACTAGACAGCCGACCAGCTTAACTCTCAATATGCCGCGGGGCCGCGCACCTCCGGGGGGGGAGGGTCCCGTCCCATCCAGCCTAGGAAAAGACTCTGGGAAGTGAAGGCAAACTGTTAAGGTTTTGGTTTATTTACACCTTTATTCTACGTGGTCCCACTGGCCCCCGGGGTTTTCGGACCCCGGAGGTCAGTGGCAGGTTAACGACTTTTGAACATCCCTGGATGTGTTTTGAACAACCCCATGCAAATCTCTAAAGACTCACAGGGGGTAAAATAACATTGCGCCTCACTAGGTATGGTACATACTTCCCCAAGGTAATGATACACTGACAAGCCATAAAATGCCCTAAGGAAAAATCCCACTAGCCACACAGTGCCTCTGCTAAAACGGACAATGACATGTCCACAGAGACACCCCTAAAATGATAAAGAAGAACTAGGCCTCCCAAGGCACCCGCTATGAACACACTGCCCTCCTGCAAGAAGAAATGGGCATGAAACCATACCCATCATTACAGGCCTGTCACACTCTCGCTGGTCTAAAGATTGAACAAAGCTTATACCCCCCCCCCCCTTCCCGGAGGCTACGTTGTATTTTACATGGATATGTAATTTGTTCTTTGTCTGTTCTTGTCTTTCGCCAAGGTTTATCGTTCCAGGTTGAGTGCTTATTCTTGATGGGGGTGGGGGCGCTTTCCTCCCCGGAGTCCGCGTGGCCAGAGCGACCGCTCTGCAATTTTCATGAAGGAAAAATTATCGGAGGCCCTCCGAACTCGCAGGGAGAAATCAAGTTTACCCTGACAGAATCTGATCCTACCCACTAAACACCTGACCAGCACAACTCTCAACTTGCCGCGGGGCCGCGCGGGCTCATCTCCGGGGAGGGGAGGGTCCCTTCCCATTCAGCTTTGGAGAATACCCTGTGAGGTGAAGACAAATTGTTAAGGTACTTGTTTATTTATACCTTTGGTTTTTCTTTGTATTCCACTGACCCCCTGGGTTCCTGGGCCCCGGGGTTCGGTGACAAGTTAACGATTTTAACACATGTTTCTTGTTATCACCAGTTGAACCACTGTGGTAGTAGCTTAATACACAACAAACAGACCAGAATAGCTCCCACTATACCGGGTAATACATCCCCTCTCCCCTTTCCCCATTACAATAACTAACTTATCCAAGTCCGTCTTATCCTGAGACACAACCAAAATGATTACTTTTACACACTCCCCTCTGACGAGCGGCTAAAGTACATTAAAACTTATCTATACTAACAGGCACACCGGTATGCTTATCACCCCTTAACCAGAGAACTGCAGGGCTCTGCACTGTATCCCCAATATGGTCAAACACCATGCTTCGCTACGCTGACAACTTCTTAGCTCCCACCCAGCCACCCTGGAGTCCGAGAGCCGTCCGCCACCTGCCCTACCCTGAGTTAAACGTCAAACACACCCCCGCCCAGCCGAACCTCCTATCTGCAGTAGCAGACGGGAGGACAGGTTGAACCCCACCAGAACAACACAAGTAGTAAATAGTAGGTCCCACCCCAACAACCTACTACTGGTTAAACAAATCCTGAGCGGAACCCGCACGTACATCTCTTAACCCCTCTCATCTTCCCCTCAGTCACCACATAGCCTAGCTCACCTTCCCCTCCTCACCCACTTCTACTCTTCTCCCCACACCCCCCCACCCCCCTCCCCCGTTCCGTAGGTCTCCACTGACACTGAAGCTAGAAGCGAACTACTGCTGTCGCCACTCTTACTCCTGACAACACAGCCAGAAATAAGGAGTATATACTTCAGCACCCCCCATCTTTCTTCGTTTCTCTCTTTTTTTTTTTTTTTTCTTCTTTTTTTTTTCTGTCGCGACGCCTGAACACACTCTGCCTTATCAACCACTCAAACAATGGTGGACACTAATACACAAACTACACGCTGTACACTAAAAGTAATTTCACTCAACGTGAAAGGGCTAAACATCCCTGAAAAGCGCAGTCAAATCCTGGACATGATGCGCAAAATGAAAGCTGATATTGTCCTATTGCAGGAGACGCACTTTAGAACGGATTCCATCCCCAAAATCACAAACAGATTCTTCCCAACAGCATTTCATGCCACCAATAGACATGCAAAAACAAAAGGGGTCACCACACTCATTGCCAAGAATACTCCATGGAAACTGTCGGATTCCCTCATAGATGAGGACGGAAGGTATATTCTCCTCAAGGGCCTCATAAAGGACACCCCTGTCACACTCGCTAACATATATAGCCCCAACTCATCCCAAGTGAGTTTTTTCGGGTCTATCACTCAGACCCTAGCAGCATTTCAGAACGGACTCACGATCCTCGGAGGAGACTTTAATGTAGCCTTATGCCCGCTACTCGATACCTCCTCCAACACTTCACCCATTACATTCAGAGCCTTAAGCCGAATCAAATCCCAACTGCAGGAACTCTCCCTACACGACTCCTGGCGCACAATACATCCCACTGAGAAGGATTTTACCTTCTTCTCAGCCCCGCACAATAGATATTCGAGGATCGACTATCTGTTCCTGTCCCAGAAAGATCTACACCTCCTCACCCACGCGACGATTGAGCCAATGATACTCTCGGATCATCATCCGATTACTCTCACCCTGACTCTACCGGACGAACACATCTTCACTAAGATATGGAGACTTGACTCCTCTTTGCTGACCAATGAACCTGACAGACTTCATGTTAGCGACACCCTCAAGTTATTCTTTACAGAGAACACTACACCAGACGTTCCACCTCTCACTGTATGGGAAGCGCACAAGAGTGTAATCAGAGGGCACTTCCTAGCCATGAAAGCCACCCACAGAAAGCAGAAACAGAAGAAAATAGAAGACTTGATCCACAAAATAAGACATCTAGAACGCACACATAAAAGATCACAAGCAAACTATGAATACGAAGAACTGACACACACGAGAAAATTACTCAGAGACGAACTAGACTACAAAACCAGGCGTAAATTCACATTAAGTCACAAGCTCTTCTACGAATTTGGGAACAAATGCGGCAAATACCTGGCCAGAGCCATACAAAAGAAGAAGGCCTCCACCACAGTCCACACTATAACAGATGCACAAGGAAAAACATACTCAAGCAACACTGACATAGCACTACAATTTGAAACATTTTACACTAAATTATACAACCTCCCCGAACAGTCAAATACACAAAGTGAACAAACTAAACGAAAATCAATTATTCGTGAATTTCTCTCCAAATACAGCCCCACACCTATGACCCCAGAGGTAGCTCAAGAGTTAGAACGTCCCATTACAGCATTAGAGCTCAAAACTGCATTGAAACAAACAAAACCTGGCAAGAGCCCGGGTCCAGATGGCCTAACTTCCGCATACTACAGGACTTTTATAGACGTACTCGCAGCCCCATTTCTCACGGCATTTAATTCCATCCCCACGTCAACACTCCCGTTTAATCGATTATTAGAAGCCCATATTACAGTTATTCCAAAAGCAGACAAAGATGCATCGTCAGTCTCCAGTTACAGGCCAATTTCCTTGTTAAATGTCGACGTAAAATTATATGCCAAAGTCCTAGCCAACCGTATCCTGCCACTCCTACCCTTTTTAATTAAAAACGACCAAGTAGGCTTTGTCCCGGGACGTGAAGCCAGGGATAATACTATAACGGCTGTCAATATTCAACACTGGATGAAATCCAGGTCTGTAAGGGGATTTTTTTTGTCCTTGGACGCTGAGAAGGCGTTTGACAGGTTGGCATGGGACTATATGGGAGCTGTGTTGAAACATATTGGTATAAGACCCATTATGTTCAATTATATTATGTCCCTCTACACGACACCCACAGCCCGGGTCCGAGTCAATGGCCACCTGTCAAACGCCTTCTCCATACACAATGGGACGAGGCAGGGATGTCCCCTTTCCCCAATATTATTCATTCTGACTCTAGAACCATTCCTGAACTGTCTTAGAGCAAACAGAGATATCAAAGGAATACAAGTCGCTGATAAAACATACAAAGTCGCGGCATTCGCGGACGACTTGCTTCTATTCCTGAGAGACCCTCACATTTCCCTCCCCAACCTCTTAAAAGACCTCTCACTCTTCAGACGACTTTCTAACTTTAAAATTAACAACACAAAGTCCTATGCACTAAATATCAATTTGCCTAAAGGCACAACTGACCAATGCCAAGCCAACTTTCCCTTCAAATGGAAGTCCGATGCGATTAAATATTTAGGAACACACCTAACAGCCGATCCAGCAGACCTCTACGTGAAAAACTACCTGCCCCTCCTCAAGACTGTCTCAGCTGACCTGCATAACTGGGACAAACCATACTTCTCGTGGTTTGGCCGTGCGGCAATCCTAAAAATGAATGTCCTTCCACGCTTACTTTTCCTACTCCAAACCCTCCCAATCATAATTCCACAAGCATACTTCACGTCCTTCAGAAGATGCTGTACTTCCTTTTTATGGAAACAGAAAAACCCGAGAATCAGATACTCACAACTAATCAAACCAAAAACGAAAGGGGGTATAGGACTACCAGACTTGAAACATTATTACTGGGCCACTCATCTTACCAGGATTGTTAACTGGTCAGATCAAGAAAACACCAAAAGTTGGGTACATATCGAAGAGTCTTTTGCAGACACCCCGTTAAAATTCACACCATGGATTGACTCGCGACATATCCCTGAGTCACTTAGGAAACACCCACTCATCCAGGCTTCACTCCGCTGCTTCAAAGAAGCATGTATGAAGACGAACATCTCCACTAACCCCGGACCTCTCACCCCAATCAAACAAAACCCCGCCTTCCCCCCAGGTATGTCACACCGATTCTTAAGAGAAACGTGGGTAGGCCCTGAAATTAATGCACTCCATTTCTTTAAAGACAACACACTCCTAAACAGGGAAGAAATCCCGACACGAGATCCAAACACCCCAATTGCCCCGTGGATCTACTTCCAAATCCGCCATTTCCTAAAAAAGATTAATAAACATGCTGAAGTATCTCGTCCTATGACCCCATTCGAGAATACCTGTGCCCAATCAACAACACACAGACACCTTGTTTCCACTATCCACAATATGCTCTTCGCAGAGATCTCCCCCAGTGCAGGTTCGGCCAGTGGACGTTGGGAGAGAGACCTGCAGACAGAAATCCCTGACAAACAATGGGAAAGAATCTTCACTCTGGTACATAAGGGATCACTTAACGTCGCTACACAGGAAAATAATTACAAACTGACGATGCGCTGGTACAGAACCCCACACATGTTACATACATTTAATCCTGCCCAATCCGAACAATGCTGGAGATGCTCTAGACATCCCGGTACCCTTATACATATCTGGTGGACATGTCCAGATATACAACAATTCTGGATACAAGTACATGACCTGATCACCAGAATCTCTACATACACAATAGAATTTTCTCCAGCTCAATGCCTCCTCCACCACTCAACCCTATCGGAACACACCTATCGTAAATCACTTGTAATTCACCTACTAAATGCTGCAAAGCTATGCATTCCAGCACACTGGAACTCAACCTCTCCTCCAACGATCGCTGAGTGGTGTAGGAGAGTAAATAGAATTGCTGAGATGGAGGAACTAATACATATTGCCAGGGAGACCCCCACCAAATTCTCACACACATGGGCCTGTTGGACACACTTCAAAACTACACAAGAATATTCCCAACTGTCATCCCAAACCCAGATACCTGCAAACACAGAATACAATGATGCAGAGTGATACAGCCGCGAAACATACCCATGAAGACCTCTAACACCAGCAGACACACAATTCCAAGCTGTTCCTGAATACGCGATACCAGATACTCTGAGAGATCCTATGGCGCAAAGGTCCCCCACAAATATCCACAATTATCGAAGTGTTCCCAGAGTAGTGTCGTGGAACACCGACGATGAAGTGGGATTGGAGACCTACGGAACGTATCCCTTCCCCGGTTGACTCTCGTCCTTAACGCCTACCCCCCTCCCTGCCCCCCTCTCCCCCCCACCTATCTCCCGATTACTCTACATTTCCCTAACCTCCCTCTCTCCCCCTCCCCCCCCATATAAGTCCTTCCCTCTCTTCCTTTCTACTCGCTTTCCCCCCAGGCACCCGTTGCATCAGGACACCCCAACAGAGACCCGGGTAGAACCATTTACCGCGTCTTTCTCTCCCCCCTTTCGCTCATCTTTCCTTCTCTCCCTTCCTGAATAT
>BLSH010458018.1:309615-322734 GCA_018402905.1 Glandirana rugosa | reverse complement strand
CCAGAATCTCTACATACACAATAGAATTTTCTCCAGCTCAATGCCTCCTCCACCACTCAACCCTATCGGAACACACCTATCGTAAATCACTTGTAATTCACCTACTAAATGCTGCAAAGCTCTGCATTCCAGCACACTGGAACTCAACCTCTCCCCCAACGATCGCTGAGTGGTGTAGGAGAGTAAATAGAATTGCTGAGATGGAGGAACTAATACATATTGCCAGAGAGACCCCCACCAAATTCTCACACACATGGGCCTGTTGGACACACTTCAAAACTACACAAGAATATTCCCAACTGTCATCCCAAACCCAGATACCTGCAAACACAGAATACAATGATGCAGAGTGATACAGCCGCGAAACATACCCATGAAGACCTCTAACACCAGCAGACACACAATTCCAAGCTGTTCCTGAATACGCGATACCAGATACTCTGAGAGATCCTATGGCGCAAAGGTCCCCCACAAATATCCACAATTATCGAAGTGTTCCCAGAGTAGTGTCGTGGAACACCGACGATGAAGTGGGATTGGAGACCTACGGAACGTATCCCTTCCCCGGTTGACTCTCGTCCTTAACGCCTACCCCCCTCCCTGCCCCCCTCTCCCCCCCACCTATCTCCCGATTACTCTACATTTCCCTAACCTCCCTCTCTCCCCCTCCCCCCCCATATAAGTCCTTCCCTCTCTTCCTTTCTACTCGCTTTCCCCCCTCTCTTTCTGCGCCATTTACCAAGATGGGCCCAGAGACAACCCCACAGGACTACGTTGCCCACGGACACGACTTTAATGAGAACCAACAAAAATGCACACACCTACAAGAGAAAGATATTAACCCCTAGACATGGAGTCCCTCTCCCCTTTTCACATATGATAGAGCCCCATACTAACTCCTAAATATCCCTAAGTATCCACCTGCTATTGCATACCTGAAAGTAAGGAGAGTGACCCAAGCTACTTGAATACTGCCGCCTAGAGTAGAGGCATGTACACTTCAGACATAATAGACTTACCCTATTATTATACATCTACAGTTTATTTCGCCCTCCGTGTACTGTGGAATAAATGATACGCTCCCGGATCAACGGAGCTATATGTCGATTAAAACAGTGACATGATTATATCGGGTTGTTCGGGTTTCCAAATGTATAATGCATGTTTATCATTATTGCATCTGCTTTTCCTGTACTGTAATTGTACGTGTTGATTATAAATAAAACGTTTTTAAAGGAAAAAAAAAAAAAAAAAAAAGTTTGCAAAGCCCACAAATCTATGAACTCCCTTTCTGTCTGTTGGTGCAGGCCATTGCAGGATAGTGGAGACTTTCTGGGGATCCGTATGAATGCATGTAGTGGAAATGATTAGTCCCAGGAAGTGTATGCTAGGCTGCTCAAAGGAGCACTTTTCCGCTTTGGTGTACAGGCCATGTTGCCGGAGCCGACCCAGAACTTTGGTGACATGCATACGGTGTTCTTCAAGGGAGCCAGAGAAAATCAGGATGTCATCCAAATAAATGATCACAAAGAGGTCAAGGAAGTCCCGGAACACGTCATTTACAAAGTGTTGAAATGTCGTCTGGGCGTTGCACAGACCAAAGGGCATCACCAGGTACTCGTAATGACCAAAGCGTTACGGAATGCTGTTTTCCATTCGTCTCCCTCCCTGATACGAATGAGGTTTTATGCTCCCCGCAGATCAAGCTTGGTAAAGATGGTGGCTGCTCCTAAACTCTGAAATAGTTCCGGGACTAGAGGCAGAGGGTACCGGTTTTTAATGGTCACTCGGTTAAGCTCCCAGTAATCTATGCATGGCCTGAGCGAGTGGTCCTTCTCCACAAAGAAGATGCCAGCCCCAGCAGGAGAAGTGGAGGGTCGTATGAACACTTTCTTAGAGTTTTCATCTAGGTAGGCCTTGAGGGCCGCTAGTTCAGGTTCAGAGAGGGGATAGATCCTCCCGAAGGGCACCTCTGCCCCAGGCAACAGTTCAATGGGGCAGTCGTAGGGCCTATGCGGAGGTAGTTTGTCAGCCCCCTTCTTGCTAAAGACATCCAGAAATGAATGTTAGGCCAGAGGAAGGAGGGTACGGATGTCGGGTTCTGTGTCAGAGTCCAGACAGAGGAGTGGGGGAACAACTTCACCTCTGGAGGCTGAGCAATGTCGTTGGCAGTAATGCGACTGGAAGTGGACTGTCCCTGTGGCCCAATCAATACTGGGGTGGTGTGCCTGGAACCATGGTAGGCCCAAAATAATGGGACAGAGGGGAGAAGCGATGGCATCCAGCCGCAGGAGTTCCTTGTGACCATCCAGTGTGACAGATGGAAGAGGGGCCGTCTCATGGGTAGCAGTCCTGGATTTAATATGCGACCCGTCGGCCAAGCGAATCACCACCTTGTGAGATTTTGGTTGCAAGGGGATGCAGTGCAGTGCAGCGAAGTCCAGGTCAATAAAACAGCTTCACACCCCGGAGTCAAGGATGGCTGGGTCCGTGATATTCCCTCCGGGAACCTGAAAAGAAAGGAAAATAGTCGGATGAGCTGAGGAACTTGAGGAGCTAGACAGGTCACTTGAAGCAATTGTAGAGCACTTACCGCGCTTAGCGGGGCACATCCTGACCACGTGGCCGGGTTCTCCACAGTACAGACACAGGTTCAAAGTAAAGTGACGCTGCCTCTCTTCGGTGGTGAGGAATGAGCGTAACAGCCCTATCTGCATTGGCTCGGTGGCATCTTGTGGAGAGGAGGAGGAGGGTCCCGGGTGGAAGGCAGGCGAGATCAGGTAACTGGGAACACGTGGGAGCATCCAGGTGAAGCGTAACTGCCCAGAAGACCTTTTGTCGCTCTCTGAGGCGCCGATCTATGGAGATGGCCAGGCTGATCAATTCCTCCAAGGTCTTGGGCATCCCCACTCATGCCAGCTCATCCTTTATGGGTTCCGATAGTCCCATATGGAACTGAAACAGGAGAGCGGCACTGCCCCAGGCTGTATCTGCGCTCCAGCGCCGGAACTCAGTGGCATAGTCCTCGGGACAACGATCCTGCTGGAGTGTATACAGGGTGGCCTCTGCTGTGGCAGCCTGGTGGGGATCCTCATAAAGTTGTGCCATGGCTTGAAAAAATGTGGCCGCTGTGGCGACTTCAGGGGCGTTCTGCTCCCACAATCTAAGAGCCCATGCCTGGGGTTCACCCTGCAGTAGGGAGATGACAAATCCCACCTTGGTGGTCTCCAGAGAGAAGGTGCTTTGCTGAAGCCCCAGGTACAGTTCACATGCACTCCGGAAGACCTAGAACTTACGTCGGCCCCTGGAAAACATATCTGGCAGCGGGACCTTGGGCTCAGACGGCAGGGCCACAATGGTGCAGAGCCAGCGGTTGGGGCAGTTGAAAGCTCCTGTATCCATTCTTCCAACCGGGTGTACCCCTCCTGCAAGTCCTTGACTGCTTGCGTAAGGCCCGCCAGGTGCGCACACAAATCGTCCATGGCGGAGCGGGTCCCCTGCGCAGACTCGGTCATGGCTGTCTGTTGCTGTCACGAGCCTGGTGGTGGAGTCTGCCTTGTGCAGGGAACAACCAATCTTGCGCACACGATTCAAGGACCCCAGTAGAGTAGACAGAAGTCCAAGAGTGCGGGATGGCACGAGGGCTGGATGGTCACTGATGATGATCCAGGTGGTCGTGCTGGTCAGAGGGATGGTCGTGCAGGCTGGATCGGCAACAGGCAGGCAGTGCGGTACAGATGGGTCAGGCAGAAGAATGGTCAAGTCCAAGCAAGGTTCGTTATCAGGCGGGTAGCAGAAGTACAAAGGGAGCAAACAATCGTAGGGTCGTAGATAGCCGGGGTCGGTGCAGGCAGCAGATTAGCAGGTCAGGTCAAGCTGAGTCAAACAGGAAACAGAGCAATACAGGAACAGAGGTGCAGAGCTGGGGCTCTCAGGTCATAGACACTGTAGAACGGACAGCACTTGCTGCTGGAAGCACAGGGTTTAAATAGCGCTGCACCACCGCGGAAACAGCCAGAAAGCATTTGGACTGATGCTTTCTCCTAACAAACACAGGGCAATCTTAGAAGAAAGCCTGTTAGAGTCTGCAAAGACTTGAGACTGGGGCGGAGGTTCATCTTCCAGCAGGACAACGACCCTAAACATACAGCCAGAGCTACAATGGAATTGTTAAGATCAAAGCATATTCATGTGTTGGAATGGCCCAGTCAAAGTCCAGACCTAAATCCAACTGAGAATCTGTGGCAAGACTTGAAAATTGCTGTTCACAGACGCTCTCCATCCAATCTGACAGAGCTTGAGCTAAATGTTGCCGCGTTTACGGACGATGAGAATTCATTTCTGGGGGGGTTTTTTTTAATTTTTTTACTAGTAATGGCGGCGATCTGCGATTTTTAGTGGTACTGCGATATTGCAGCAGACATGTCAGACCATTTTGACACTTTTTTGGGACCATTGGCACTTATACAGCGATCGGTGCTATAAAAATGCACTGATTACTGTGTAAATGCCATTGGCAGTGAAGGGGTTAACCTGCAGGGGGCGCTCTAAGGGTTAACTGTGTTCCCTGGGCGTGTTCTAACTGTATGTGGGCTGCCCTGGCTGGGGAAAGGGGATGATCACGGCTTCCATATAGAGGAAGCCTGTGATCATCGCCCTTCCCCCTCTATGAGAACGGAGATCCGTGTTTACATACACAGATCTCCATTCTCTCACTGCAGGGGGGCCATCGCGGGTAGCCGGTGGCTATCGAGTCCGCCGCACCCGCTCCCTGGCCCCCCCCCCAGAAACTGTGAGTGCATGAGCGCGCCTCCGGCGGCGTGCGCACGCTCACAGCACTAGTTATCGCAGCCGCCGTCGTATGACGGCGGTTTGCGATAACGAGCCACTCTGTCGCCGTCAGACTGCGGTCGGCGGTTGGCAAGTGGTTAAAAAAAAATGTTTTACTATTTTGGGCATTTTCCATTGATAATTTTAAAAAAATCAGGAGATATCTATTCCCATTTACCACCAAACGAAAGCCCAATTCGTCCTGAAAAAAGAAGGTATAAATCACCTGGGTGCACAAAGTGATGATATGTATGGTTTTACTAACACCAGCTAATAACATTCAATTACAATATGACTATTGTATGGCAATATGACTATATAACAATTGTTGTAATGGTATATGCTATATTATTTTTTTCCCACAAAAGTGGAGCTAACCTTTAACTTCTATTTAAGAAGAGTGGCTATGCCGGAACTCCAATCCTCCCCTTTTAGCAGTTGCGGACTGCCCACCGTATATTCACTGCAGCAGGGCGACCGCTCTGCGCCAGATCACGTACCTAGACATGTACCCAAATCTGCCACTTCCGGGTCTAGGGCATGCTCGTGCTGCCAGCGACCCGCTCCCGCTTTGATTGGACACAGCAGTAGCCAATCAGTGGGTCTGACAGACACGATATCCACCGGGACCCGCCAAACGTTTAGGAGAAAGGCAGAATGGCAGTCTGCCTATGTAAACAAGGCAGACCGCCGTTCTGTGAGGGGGGAATGTGCTGATCCTGTGTTCCTGCTAAGCTGGATCACAGATCCTTACATTCCCCAAGTCAAAACACCTCCTCCACAGTTAATAATCACTCCTAGGATACACATTTAACCCTTTGATTGCCCCTGATGTTAACCCCTTCCCTGCCAGCGTCATTAGTACAGTGACATATTTTTAGCAATGATCACTGTATTAGTGTCACTGGTCCCCAAAAAGTGTCAAACGTGTCAGTTAGGTGTCTGATTTTTCCGCAATAATATCGCAATCCCACTATAAGTTGCTATTCGCCGCCATTACTAGTAAAAAAAAAATCAATTAAAAAATATATATAAATATTTCCATAGTTTGTAGCCACTATAACTTTTTTGCAAACCAATCAATATACACTTATTGGGATTTTTTTTATCAAAAAATATGTAGCAGAATACATATTGTCCAAAATTGATGAAGAAATTTGATTTTTTACATGTTTTATTGGGAATGTTTAGTAGAAAGTAAGAAATATTTTTTTTTTTCAAAATTGTCGCTCTTTTTTTGGAAATGGCACAAAAAAATAAAAACCGGTTAGGTGAACAAATACCACCAAAGGAAAGCTGTATTTGTGGGGAAAAAAAGGACATACATTTTATTTGGGTACAGCGTCACACATCCGCACAATTGTCAGTTAACGTAATGCAGTGCCGTATTGCAAAAAATGGCCTGGTCATGATGGGGGTAAATATTCTGGAGAAATAGTGGTTAAAGTAGATCAGATGACCAGTGCTCCAGCATAAGTGAGAACAATTGGCAACCCTATGCCAAACACAGCTTTCACTGCTTCATGAACATTAAAGTGGTTGTAAGCTAAGGTGACCAGATTTTTAAAATGAAATCCGGGGACATATTTTATCTTTACTAGTAATGGCGGCAATCAGCGACTTATAGCGGGACTGCGATATTGCGGTGGACAAATCAGACACTAAGTGACACTAATAAAGTGATCAGTGCTAAAAATATACACTGTCACTGTACTAATGACACTGGCTGGGAAGGGGTTAACATCTAGAGCAATCAAAGGGTTAAATGTGTGCCTAACAGGTGTTTTCTCACTGTGGGGGAGGTTGCTTTTACGAAGGGAAGGCACAGATCCCAGCAGACATGTTATGTGACACACTGTGGCTGTGCAATGCCATCCAGAGCCATGATAGAATGCCTGCTGCCTGTGAGCTATGATACCATCCATAATGCCAGAGAGACAGACACAGTGCAATGTAGTCTATTCACAGATATCCCCAAAGCACACCTGTGTTGAAGCCTTGAAAGCACTGGCAGCCCCCACGATCGGATCCGCTTCCCCTCTGTGCCTGCTGCTGGACACCATCAGCTGAGCTCAGCTGCCTTTCTCTGCCTGTCACCACCACTGCCCACCTCACAGCCTCTCTTCGGGCCCCGGCTACTACTGGTTGGGGAGCGGAACTGAGCAGAAGAAGATTACTCCGCTGGGGAAGTCAAGGAGATAGGCAGGCAGGACTTGAGCCAAGGCACAAGAACATGCGAGTGAGAATTACACCCCCCAAGCTAGTAGGAGCAGTACAGTGGGAGGTGTGCAATTCAGAGTTTGTTTTAAATTCTGCACTGACTGTCTTTGAAATGGTTTGGGCCCCTGTTCAAATCCAAATCAGGGGACAAAACTGGGGACAGATTTGATCCGGGGACAGTGTCCTCAATCTGGGGACTGTCCCCTGAAACTGGGGACGTCTGGTCACCCTATTGTAAGCCCTTACATATACCCACTGAAGATACTAGCCTCAGGTTATACACAGAGATGAAACAAATGCTCCTATGTAAGTTGTACATGTTTATCTATGGCCATTTCTCCTCTACAGCCTCCTAAATCACACATTTTACACATCATTGCTTAGCTCCAGAAGGCAGGGGGCCCAGATCTGATGTCACACACTGTACAGCATAGAGCAGAGAACTGAGTGTAATCTGAGACCTGAATGGAGGGAATGGATATACCGCCCCCCAACATAGTGAAACATACACAGCTGAGGCTGTCAATCACCTGCTGTGGGCTGAAGGGGGGTGGGCTGGGCCATCTTGTTTTAGCCTAGACTGTCACAAGTGACTCATGCAAATAGCAGAGGAATGGGACTGTAGGCATAAATTACACAAGGTGCTTTTGATTGATGCAAGTACACACTATAAAAGCATATGCTTTGTCATTTTTTATTTCAGAGGTTTAAAAAACAAAACTAAATTATTTTTAGTTCTATTCTACAACGCCATACATGTGATGAAGCCACCTTCCAATGATGCCTTTGAACAATATCTCAGAAGCACTTAGTGTTAAAAGGACGGAATCCCATAACTTCATATTGATCCTCATATCTGACTGTTCAATGTTTGATGCGGTGTATGCTTTAATGGATGTTGGCATTGTCTTTGTTCTAAATCCAATAGTACAGAACAAGATCAAGTTAACATCCCCATCCCTTCCTCCAAAATAAATAAAATTCAGCTTGATTTCTGGTGTTCAGATGTGTAGTCATTTTGTTCTGGGAATTGCATTCTGTCACCATGATGCCAAGCTCATCCTGGTGTTAAGACATTTATAGATGAAAATGCAGCGTGGGTAATGAGTTTGTACCTCGCACAACTCCATTAAACCGCCGCTAGATCTTGCTCATTTTTTATGTTAAATAAAAAAAAGAACACTTTGAGATAAAGAAAGATGATGGTGAGCAATGAGTGGATGTCTGGTAAATTCAAATACTTTAGGAAGGGTACCTGTCATAAACTTTTACAATACAAGATCTCATAGGGTCGGCTCTTGCAAAAGTGAGAGGTGGAGCCATGCGTTAGCTACTTTCAGATATTCACTGGGGAGGCTTTCCTAACCTACTTCTCACTTCATTTCCCACAACCTAACATAAACTGGAAAATTACAGGGGTAGGGCTTATGAGGGGATGCTGATAAGTATTACCCAGCCTTACCCAGAAAAGGAAGCTGTAACTGCCACTTATTCTACAAATTCCTCCAGGAAGTCAATGCACTTGCAATATCTGTCTTTCAGCTTCTTAAAGTGTTACTAAAACCAGCAATATAAAAACAACCCCCCCCCCCCCCCCCCCCCCCAGTGCACACAGCTTCAAAATCTTTTTATATCAAAGTACTGCTGCTATATACCTTTTTTTCATCTGTATATTGCAGTCAGGTGATAAACTGCATAGAGCCAGGATTTCCCCCATTAGTCACGTGGGAGGGGACTTCACTCTCTAATGACGCAACTTCCTTTGCATCAGTGACCCTTCACACACAATCCGGCCAGAGCTGATTGGTGTTTTGCCAATGACATGTTCAGTTCACAAATAAATAAAAAAACTTACAAACTTTAAAAAAAATACAACATTCACACAACACATCATGATATACTATTGTTTAAAAATGAGACGTACAACACAAAATGTATTATTAATAATTAATTATTCTGTAATAAAGTCGGGGGGGAGTTACATTTGAGTGACATTCTGGTTCACACGGCTCCAATCCAGAAACACTGACATTCTGATAAATAATATAAAATATTGAGTATATTATTCATTGTAAAAATTAAAAAAGAAAAATTAAAAAAGAAAAATAATAATGAATTAAAAAGTTTGTAATGTTATCATATCATTAGAGATGAGTGAACACCTGGATGCGAAAAAGTTTGGGTTCAGCATCGAACTTGACCCGAACTTGATCCCGGACCCCAAACCCCATTGAAGTCAATGGTGACCCGAACTTTTGGGCACAAAAATGGCTCTAAAAAAGTCCTGGAAAGGGCTAGAGGGCTGCAAAAGGTAGCAAAATGGGAGTAAGAGTAGGACAAGTGCCCTGCAAACAAATGTGGATAGGGAAATAACTTAAAATCACATTAAAAAAATAAAAAATGGAGGAGGAGGTGGATGGAGGTGGATGTGGAGTAGGAGGTTGAGGAGGCGGTGGAGGAGGAGGAGGTAGCCAACACTGTTTTTTGTTTGTTTTTTTTTTTTCTAATTGGGGTAGTACCCAAAATATTGAGACATATAAAAAAAAAAAAAGTATACCAATGGCTGTGTGAGACCAGTCTAAATGTCTATTCTGCACAAGGTACAGACAAGTCTTGTGGGATCCATGCCTGGTTCATTTTAATAAACGTTAGCTTGTCCACTTTGGCTGTGGACAGAAGGCTGCGCTTGTCTGTGATAACGCCCCCTGCCGTGCTAAACACACGTTCAGACAATACACTGGCTGCAGGGCAGGCCAGCACCTCCAAGGCATAAAGGGCAAGCTCAGGCCATGTGCCCAATTTGGAGACCCAGAAGTTGAATGGGGCAGACCCATCAGTCAGTACGTGTAGGTGAGTGCACACATACTGCTCCACCATGTTGCTGAAATGCTGCCTCCTGCTAAGACGTTGCCTATCAGCTGGTGGTGCTGTTTGTTGTGGAGTGCTGCTGACAAAGCTTTTCCACATTTCGGCCATGCTAACCCTGCCTTCTGAGGTGCTGGCGGTGCCACAGCTGCGTTGGCGACCTCTTGCTCCTCCTCTGCCTTCACCTTGTGCTTCCACTGAGCCCCGGTGTCATTTGGGAATGCCCTCAGCAGCGCGTCTACCAGCGTGCGCTCGTAGTCGCGCATCTTCCGATCACGCTCCAGTGAGGGAATTAAGGACGGCACGTTGTCCTTGTAACTGGGATCTAGCAGGGTGGCCACCCAGTAATCAGAGGAAGTTACAATGTGGGCAACTCGGCTGTCGTTGCGCAGGCACTGCAGCATGTAGTCACTCATGTGTGCCAGGCTGGCCAGAGGCAAAGACAAGCTGTCCTCTGTGGGAGGTGTATCATCTGTGTTTTCCGTATCCCCCCAGCCATGCTCCAGTGATGCCCATGAGCTGTGTTGGGTGCCACCCTGCTGTGAACACGGTTCCTCCTCCTCATCATCCTCGTCCTCCTCATTCTCCAGAACTGTGCCCTGGCTTGAAAATTTTTTACCTGGCCTATGCTGGTGCAGGAACCCACCCTCTGAGCCATTTGTGAATGACTGGCCTGATAACCATGGAAATTACCCCTCTTCCTCCTGTGCCATATCCTCTTCCATTATCGCCCGAAGTGATTTTTCAAGGAGACATAGAAGAGGGAAAGTAATGCTGAGAACAGCGTCATTGGCACTGGCCATGTTGGTGGAGTACTCGAAACACCGCAATATGGTACACAGGTCTCGCATGGAGGCCCACTCGTTGGTGGTGAAGTGGTGCTGTTCCACAGAGCGACTGCCCCGTGCATGCTGCAGCTGAAACTCCTCTATTAGTGTACAAATAAACCAGCGCAAAGGAAAATAACAAAAATAACTAAAAAAGGAGCTGCTCGTGTACCAATTAAGAATGACCTTATATAATTAGATGTGTAAATTTATACTATCCACTATTGCCTGCTGCTGCTCGCACAGTCTCTCCAGCATGTCCAAGGTGGAGTTCCACCTTGTGGGCACATCACATAGGAGGCAGTGAGCAGAAAGGTCGAAGTTCCGCTGCAGTGCAGACAGGCGAGCAGCAGCAGGGTGAGAACGCCGAAAGCGCGCACAGATGGCCGGCACTTTCTGCAGCAGCTCTGACATATCCGGGTCGTTTTTTAGAAATTTCTGCACCACCAAATTCAGCACATGCGCCAGGGAAGGGATGTGCGTCAAACCGGCTAGGCCCAGAGCTGTTATGAGATTTCACCAAATAATCGCACACCACCAGGCTCAGTGGCAACAACCACTCATCGGTCTGTTGTTCAATGCCCGTCCACAGCTCCTGCGCAGTGTGGGGTCTATCCCCCAAACATATCAGTTTTAAAACAGCCTGCTGTCGTTTCCCCCTGGATGTGCTGAAGTTGGTGGTGAAGGTGTTACACTGACCGGATGAGGAGGAGGTGGTAGAGGAGGAGGAAGTGGAGTAGGAGGAGGAGGCAACATGAGGCAAAGACAAATGCTCTGCAAAACTACTATCTGCCTCAGGCCCACCCGCCACTACATTTGCCCAGTGTGCAGTAAGCGAGATATAGCTTCCCTGCACGTGCTTACTGGTCCATGTATCAGTGGTTATGTGGACCTTGCCACAGATGGCGTTGCGCAGTGCACACTTGATCTTGTCCCCAACTTGTTTGTGCAGGGAAGGGATGGCTCGTCTGGAAAAGTAGTGGCGGCTGGGAACCACGTACTGTGGGACAGCCACCGCCATTATGGTCTATGTTGACCATTTATTGTGTCAACACAGACTAAAATTCTCCAAGTTACAGATGACCGCTTTTGTTTGTTTTTTTAACAGTTGCGCGGTTTGGGCAGAAAGGGTACAATTTTCCCAGACCAAATATGGCCGCTCGCGCTTCAGATTGGGGGGACGGCCATTTGTATTTATAGAAGTGGTGATGCAGCGGCGCGTCCTATCCCCGTTGACGACGTCATTTGTGACGAAACGTACGTCGGGAGCCGCCCGACATACACGCGATTCTGTTTCCATAAGTGTGAGTACATTTATCATTTTTAATAAATATACCCTGCGGTACTTCACCATGAGTCCTCCTTTCTCTCATATGGTGCACGTTACACAAGTGTGAACTGGGAGCGTGTATGACTTTTGAGAGGGATTCCTAGCCCCCTGTGGTCAAATCATTGGAGAGTGTACTGTGATGAAAAGGATACTCATCTAAGGTGAAGATACAAGTGGTTCCACATCCCAGGTCGGGGACTCACATGCAACTGAACACTTAGTGTTCTGGTAAGCCCCCCTACATATATTGGTGGTGGACTTTCCTTTATTCACCAGTGTTTCCGTGGTGGCACTACAATCAGTTTGTTAACACAGATGTTTAGTGGTGCAAGGAATACCACACTATTTAAACTCTTCATTCGTTGTTTTTATGTAACTATTGGTTATTTTAGCGCAGCTTTTGTTTTCCCATTTGACCATATACGTTTAGTATTTTGCTGCAGCTTGCTTTGGACTTTTAGCGCAGTTTATTGTACGAGGTATTTTTTGCGCCTGTTGAATAGTTGCAGGGCAGCCAATCAACAAGCGTTTCACTCGTTTTCCCTTAGAAGCCATCACAGCCATGCCTACTAATGGCATGGCTGTGATTGGCCAGTGCATCATGTGACCCAGCCTCGATATAAGCTGCAGTCACGTAGCCAGCGCTGCATGTCACATCATCTCATACTAGTGTAGGTAGGGAGAGGATGCTGCCGCTGGTGTGAGGGAAAGATTAGCATTCTAAAATCATCTCATACTTACGATTAGAAAGGGAGTGTGGTCGCCGTCGTAGGAGAGGGATGGATGTGATCATACTCTACTACACTGTACGTCGCGACCGATGCACTGACGTCGAATATAGCTCCGACCCAGTGTACTACGTGACCGGTTAGTGTCGGTACGGTAATCATCCGTACCGACACTACCGAAGATTCCCTTTTGCTCACTTTGCGAACAACTAACCGACGGGACGTTGATAAGTTGTCCGCGTTTTTTATGGAGCATGTTATTTGACGCGATTTTCAGGTTTCGTTCGACGTCGTTTTATGATTTGCATATACCAGTTTA
>BLSH010458018.1:286255-309605 GCA_018402905.1 Glandirana rugosa | reverse complement strand
CTACTCCACATCCACCCCCCTTCCCATTTTTTTATTTGATTTTAATTTATTTTCCCTATGCCCATTTATTTGTAGGGCACTTGCCCTAGTTTGAAGATGATTTTAGAACAGTTATATGGCTTCTACCGTTAATTAATACTTTTCAGACACAGTTTGAAGATGATCCACATTCACCTCCATTTTTGCTTTTTTTATGTTTTTATTTTTTTTTAAATATTTAAAGTTATTTCCCTGTCCCCATTTTTTGTAGGGCACTTGCCCTACCCTTACCCCCATTTTACTTCCTTTTGCAGCCCTCTAGGGCTTTCCAGGACTTTGTTACAGCCATTTTTGTGCCTAAAAGTTCGGGTCCCCATTGATTTCAATGGGGTTTGTTGTCCGTGCGATCGTTCGGGTTCCGTCCGGACCCGGACCCGGACTTTGTCCCGAAATTCGGCCGGACCGGCAGAACCCGAACTTCCAGAGGTTCGCTCAACTCTAGTCACCACTGTTTTGATTTTCATCCCGGGAAGCGGGAGCCGGCCGGCATACACGCGATTCTGTTTTCATAAGTGTGAGTACATTTATCATTTTTAATAAATATACCCTGCGGTACTTCACCATGAGTCCTCCTTTCTCTCATATGGTGCACGTTACACGAGTGTGAACTGGGAGCGTGTCTGACTTTTGAGAGGGATTCCTAGCCCCCTGTGGTCAAATCATTGGAGAGTGTACTGTGATGAAAAGGATACTCATCTAAGGTGAAGATACAAGTGGTTCCACATCCCAGGTCGGGGACTCACATGCAACTGAACACTTAGTGTTCTGGTAAGCCCCCCTACATATATTGGTGGTGGACTTTCCTTGTGTTTCCATGGTGGCACTACAATCAGTTTGTTAACACAGATATTTAGTGGTGCAAGGAATACCACACTATTTGGACTCTTCATTTGTTGTTTTTATGTAACTATTGGTTATTTTAGCGCCGCTTTTGTTTTCCCATTTGACCATATACGTTTAGTATTTTGCTGCAGCTTGCTTTGGACTTTTAGCGCAGTTTATTGTACGAGGTACTTTTTTGTGCCTGTTGAATAGTTGCAGGGCAGCCAATCAACAAGCGTTTCACTCGTTTTCCCTTAGAAGCCATCACAGCCATGCCTACTAATGGCATGGCTGTGATTGGCCGGTGCATCATGTGACCCCAGCCTCTATATAAGCTGGAGTCACGTAGCCAGCGCTGCATGTCACATCATCTCATACTAGTGTAGGTAGGGAGAGGATGCTGCCGCTGGTGTGAGGGAAAGATTAGCATTCTAAAATCATCTCATACTTAGTATAGGGAGAGGTTCCTGCTGCTGGTGTGAGGGGAAGATTAGCGTTCTAAAATCATCTCATACTTAGTATAGGGAGAGGTTCCTGCTGCTGGTGTGAGGGATAGATTAGTGTTCTAAAATAATCTCATACTGGTATATGGAGAAGTTCCTGCTGCTGGTGTAAGGGATAGATTAACGTTCTAAAATCATCTCATACTGGTGTAGGGAGAGGTTCCTGCTGCTGGTGTGAGGGATAGATTAGTGTTCTAAAATCATCTCATACTGGTATAGGGAGAGATTGTAAGATCGTTGAAAGTTATGCCTACTAAGTAAGATCAACTGAAAAAAAAATTAATAATATTCCAGGACAAACACATTTTTTGAAAGTCACATGCTCTTACAAAGTGAGAGTTAGATCTCAGCCAACAATTTTCTGATACTCAATGGATTACTGCATTTTGATTTATGTATTCAGCATCCCGCAATGACAATCATTGAGAACTACATCAGAAAATTGTAGTGAGATGGTACTATACACCTCCACGTATATCAACATTTTCTCCCGCAGGTTTCCCCATGTGCTGGCGGGATTGCAAGCAGGTAGACTCCCTATACCATATACTCTGGGCCTGCAAGTGCTTGACCAGCTTCTGGCCTAAGATATCTACTATTATTTCTGAAATTACCGTAATGTTGTGGTGCATTACCCCCCCCCCCCCTGGTCACACACCTCAGCCCTATTAAATCTAGGCACTGACCTATGGCCGAAAGAACATCATACAATTATTACCCATATTCTTTTGGTGGCTAGGACTATAATTGTTAGGCACTGGAAATCTCTCCTAGCACCCAACCCATCGGAAGTCCTCACCTTGGTCAAAACCAACTTCTTTTATGAAAAAGCCCTTGCCATTAGCTTGAACAAGTACCCAACATTTGTGAAGGTTTGGCAACCCTGGATTGAGTGGAGTTCTGTACAAAAAGGTGAAACTTGGCCAAGTGGCATTTTTACCATATTATTATATTGATCTGTGTTGTGATATGAAATTTGACACGGGTGTGTTTTATAAACTTAACCCTGTTGTGTTTCTTTTCTATTTTATGTATTTGCCATGCACTGTATTGTATATATATAACTTTCAATAAAAATTTAATGGTCAAAAAAACAAAAAAAAAAATACTCAAGAATACAAAAAACCTGAAATCCTGTTCAGGCTGAACCTGCTACTGTACACCCCCAGCTGGAGAGCATGAGATCTCAGATTTGGTGAATCGGAAAAAACAACAGAGAATATCACATGTAGATTAGGGGCCGGATGCATGGATTAAGTGGACGGTGCCCCTGTGCCCCTGTGCCCCTAATGGACGGGCCGCCACTGGTGCTGGGCTCTACCTATGGAAAAATCTTGATTATATTCATATTCATATATGTGTTAGATTATATTGGGCCATTTTTGATACAGGTTTCAGCATATTCAGATCTTGTCCCCGATACACAAGGGGTATATGCCTGATTAATTTGGGTTTCAACTGTTTTTATGCTATGGAATTTTTAGCCGATTAAGGTTGTTAATAAACTTTTGTATTTTTATATACCTTTGGAGTACTCATTTCCTTTATTTGGGGTTAAAAGTGGCAACCAATAAAGTCCATTAAACTTTTTCTTTTGCACAAAGCATTTACCCAGTGGCGGCTGGTGTTTTTTTTTTCTTTGGGGGGGTGCGCGGCAATCAACTATCCGCCCCCCCACCCCCCCCGGGCAACCAGTGGCACTTAACTAGAAACCGGCCCCCCCAGGCGGCCAGCGGCACTTAACCACCCCCCCAGATGGGCACGGACTTAACTAGCGCATCCCCCCCGCATGCCTGCTGTGTGCCCGGGACTTTCCCCATCTTGGTGGCAGGTGACGGGCTGCAGGTCAGGCAGTGGGTGATGGGCGGCAAGCTGTGGCTCCTGTTTCCTCTCTTAGATCACAGCGGCTTCCACCGTGCATCTCTTCTCTCCTCCTGTCCAATAGGATTGCCTGTCCTTTCAGCCAATCAGGTGACTGGTCTCAGACCTGCTTTCTGATTGACCAGAAGGAGGATCAGTGTGGTGATATAGTCACACAACTGGGCGGGCTTCTGGCACAGTGCTCTGCGCCTGGAGCCCACCCTTTTTTGAAGCCTATTAGATCCTCTGGCTCTAATCACATGCTTCAAAAACACCCCCCCCCCCCATTGGAATCCATGCATCTGGCATCCCTGCATATAGATCAGGGAGCCGGACATATGGATGGGGGGTGGCGCCCATGCGCTCCAATGCACGGGCCACCAGTGCATTTACCACTGACAGGGGTTCTGACGATATTCAGAATTTATTCATTTATATAAAAAGACTTTGAATCCCTCCAACATGGGAGGGGCTTACACAGGGTTTGGATCTCTGACAAAAGAATGGAGTGGCAGGGAAGCAAGAGGAATATAAAAAATCTGTTGGAGGGAAGTTGTTCTCAGTCTCTTTCAAGAAAAAAAAAACATTTATCTTCTAATAATTATTTCAAAAATATATGTTTGCATTTGACTATGTTTGTGATTCATGTAGCTCACATTGCTCAGTGGCTGTCATAGTCTTTAAACACGCTTTCCCCATGTCGGCCCCATCTATATAATTTTTCTTATGCATTAATATATACTCTAAAAGCCTCTTCCCTTGACCCTACACGCCACACTGTGCGATAATGGACTACTACATTTTACCCGTGAGCCGGGATGTGACACTTTGTACTCGGTATGACATTTTTCTGACTTCATTTTCATGGTTCTATTCACAGGTAAATAAATTATCCCTGTTTGACTGAGCCTTCCACATTCATCCTATAAAATCTCTATTTTGTATCGGGTCACTTCAGAGAAAGCGTGACCTCCGAATGACAGGTGCGTTCACCCACAATTAGAATTAAACAACATCTTCACTGTTCACCCATCTATTAATAGCTGTATTTATGTTTATAACCAATAAGAGAAATTTTTGCACCATGTATATTTTATTGCTGACATGCTTTATGTTGTAATTTAGGGTCTGTTTTAACCAAAAAGTTGTTTTCTATCTGCAGCATACTCTGAGCTTGAAGAGTAACTCCACTTTTTATGAGAAAAGGACAGTCTTTTGTGGGTGATCGATGTACTGCACATTGCAGGGGTTTTAACAAATGTTGTAACGTATTCCTATCTTTTATTGTGCTGAAGAAATAGCTGTTTGTTTCTTCATGTCCAGTACAAACTGATAATAAAATGGAGGGTCTGGTTCATTATAATCACTTGGTGCATTCTCAGTGTTCTATAGAGAAAAGCTGCAGTGTTAGCATCCCTTTGGAAGTATTTAAAGCGGAGCTCCACCCAAAAGTGGAACTTCAGCTTTACAGGGAGGTCACCCCCCGACACAATTGGCATGTAATTTTTTTTTTTTTGGGGGGGGGGGGCAGCTGGAACCTGTTTTGACAGCATCCTAGCTACACTTCCTCTCCCATTGCCGCCGAACAGGAAGGAAGTTCACCTTCCCCCCTCCCACCCGGCGATCTTCTGGGACACGTCACAGGACCCAGGAGATACGCCGACCATTCACAAAGCGCAGTGCGACTTGCTCATGCTCAGTGCGTGCCCGGCTTTGGCTTCAACTTGTGATGCCAGCGCCACCGAGGGGAGGGGGAGAAGAGTGAGCCTTTGGGGCGGCTGCATCGCTGGAGCCTGGGACAGGTGAGTGTCCAATGTTAATAGTCAGCAGCTACACTTTTTGTAGCTGCTGACTTTTAACTGGGTGGAACTCTGCTTTAAAGTGTTACTAAACCCACAACAGTAAAATCAGTCTGTATATGCTGTAAAGCATGCTTGTTATACTCACTGTGGAACCTAAGGGGTTAATCCTTTGCATTGTGTAAAAAGGCTGTTTCATTCTGTCTTCTCGGACCCCCCCCCCCCCCCCTTCTTCCCCTATCCCCAAATTATTGCATTTTCATGCTCTGTGTACTGTGCGAGACCAGATATAGTAAATGCAGGGTCCTGGGTTTAGTAATACTTTAACCTTTGCGGGGGGTAACTGACTAAAACTAAAATCCCTATTGCAGGGAATGCCTAAAATGTCACTTGTATCTTGCAGGCTTCTGGGAAAATAAGTGAGCCGATCACATGTAGCGCTACCCCCAAAGGAGCTGCTGATTTCAATGCCTCCCCTGTTCTCAGCCTCAACCTCCTCAAAGACCTCAACCCTTCTGACACACCCGGCTGAGAATACAATCACACAGTATTGCAAGAAATCACTAATCACAGTAATGCATACCCAGTAGCAATTTAGCAAATACAGTTGCTCAGTGGTTGGGAAAGAGACATAAACTTGTTATATTATAAGTTAAGAGTATACAGAGATTAAAGATCAGATTAATGTGAAAGTTAAAAAAATACACCTTTTTATGCAAAATATTCAGCATAAGAAACCCAAATGCGATGTAATACCTGCTTTTTTTTAATCTGCCGGCTATCGTTGGAACCCTTTAAGAAGTCTTGGTGCACTTTTTTACAGTCCCAACAAAACTGCATACAGTTGATGTGAGTTGAAAAATGCTTGGACAGATGGAAAGTGAATGCTAGTCAACAGTAATAATCCAGCATAACCATGGTGTAGCACTAGTATGGGTGAATTGTGGATCTGCAAAAAATGTGGGGTAAGGTTAGGGTGATGCATCATGTGATGAATGTAACTAGCATACTGCACTTAATAACACAGTCTCTGCCAGCAGTAATACTACCAGGCCAACAACCTTCTCACAAGTCCTATGGTACATCTGTGGATGCTTTTGGAGGAAGGGGCTTCCTTTAGTTCTCCCATAGGCTTCCAGCAAACAGCAGTAGCAAGTGGCAACAGTGAACACTCCAACCTTGTCATGCCAGTGGTCCAGCTGTATACAGGGTAATCGATGCCAGGCTACATCAAGGCTTCTTGACTCATTGACTCAGGAACCAGATCTCACAGGCCAGACTTCTCATAGACAGGAGAAGATGCACAGCAGTCTACTTTCTCCCTGTCCTGGCCCTCCAAAAACCCTAAACTTTCCTGGGCAAATCAATAAAAAGCCATTCCCCTCTCTTCCTCAGTCCCACAGTCCGTTGGAACCTGTAGTTCCATTGCCTTACACAGCACGTCGATCCTTTTCCCTGCAGACTATATCTCCCAGGGTGCAGAGCGGCAGCCAGCCTTCCCCTTCCTGCTGATTGCCTAGAGCAGTGATGGGGAACCTTGGCACTCCGGATGTTTTGGAACTACATTTCCCATGATGCTCATGCACTTTGCAGTGTAGTTGAGCATCATGGGAAATGTAGTTCCAAAACATCTGGGGTGCCAAGGTTCGCCATCACTGGCCTAGAGCAACACTGCTAGAGAGCGGGAGGGGGAAAGGGGAAACTATATGCATACTCTCGTGTGCAGCAGTGGTGGGAAAGATGAATGAGGAGCCATAGCCAGTGGCAGCTGGCTACACACATGAGCAGGAAATGACATTTCTGGGGGTGTTCCATTCACCAATGGTCTACAAAATGCCTCCAGGCTGCCATATTGCATTGAATTTTACAGAAAAATACAATGCTGCAGAATGAAAAAGAAAGGTAATTTTCAATAACATTCAATTACAATACAATGGTTTGTGTAGTAGTTGCATATTCTATATACCGTATTTTTTTTGTTTATTTTCTATGTGTTTCCCACAAAAGTGGAGTTACTTTTTTAAAGAAAACTGGTCATTCACATTAACTTATGAAGTTCATAGAAGTTAAAGGCATAATGCCTGCACACATTTATTTTGTAAGTTTTCTCCTGACTGCTAAAAGAGCAGAGGATCTATTTATAAAACATCTTTTGTACAAATGTCAGACACATCCTTGCAAGCTGAACCTATTGTCACCGTAATGTTTCTAAGAGAGGAATTCCTGTATCATCAGCTCTACCTAGTGGCCAAAATGCAGTATAGTTTTCTCGTTGGGGTATTTCTGAAAATGTTACCTCATTTTGGCAACTAAATGGAGCTGACGATAGAGTAATTATTAATCGTTCTTAACCACTTGTTGACCGCGCTATAGCCGAATGACGGCTACAGTGCGGTTGTCTAGTTCTGATCACACCCACACCTCTGGACACTGCTGATCACAGATTGAGGTAAAGAGCCAATCAGCGGCTCTCTAACACATGATCAGATGTGTCCAATCACAGCTAATCACGTAGATAAACAGATGCTGGTTATCGGCACTCCTTTCCTCATGCTGAGAGCGTGAGGATCGGAAAAGAGAGCCAATAGCCGGCTTCCTAAGGCTGGCCATACATGTTAGATTTTCTGTTCAATTTTCTTTAGATTTACCATAAACCATATAATATGAGGTCAAAACTAAACAACACTTTCAATTTTATCCAATTAGTAATCAACCTAAGTGGACCTGTGCAGCACATGAAGCTATATGACTAGTATCCATAAAAAAGGATAGATGAAAAAGTCACCGTAAAGTCTACAGGTAAAGCTGGATCTATAGTGGATACAGCGTCAGTCTGGTCTGCAAGAGCATGTGTTCAGAGTCATCCAGAAGCAGCGGACATGGGGGCGTTTCTTCACAGCGCATTCACCGATGACATCATCGGCGCAGTATACAGTAAACATCTCCTAAACGGCGCACGTATATTATGATATTAGGAGATATTTACATTACCTATAGGTAAAACTTATTATAGGCTTACCTATAGGTAAAACTTACATGGGGGGTTCACTTCCACTTTAGGCCCCTTTCACACGGACGGATAGAATGCAGCTTTTAGCTGCGGATAGAGGAAGTTATCTACCGCAGCTATACTGTGACAATGCTTTCCAATAGCCCCATTCACACTCTGCATTTAGCAACGGTTTCGTTACAGACGAATTTGTGCGATTAGAAAAAATGGATTGGAATTCGTCCAGGAACGGTGTTATGCAGCTAACCGCACCTATCTGCACGAATCTGCAGCTAAACTGTGTCAGCTACGGATAGCAATGGCAAGAAGCATAGAAAATCAATAGGAAGCACTTCAGAAATGTCAAGAATGTTCCACTGCAGCTAAACGCAGCCGCACGTAAACGCAGCTAAACGCAATGTACAACTGCATGTAATCGTTGTGCCTGGAGTCTTGGAATTTCAAAATAACAAAACATACTTTTAACAACAGCAGAACAGCCGCCCGTGTGAAAGGGGCCTTAAGTGTGCATGGGGCCTTAGTGTGCAGTATGCTAACATGGAGGGGCGTTTAGAGGCAGAAAAAATATATATATTTTTTAACTTTCAAAACAATTAAAACGATTTTATATTTCCCTATAAAATCATCTGTTACAAAATTCCTATTTATCTAAATAAACACCACCTGCTGCTGAAGTAAATTTGTTAAAGCAATAAATATAAAGAAATACTGTGATTCATAAGAGAGAAGAAAAAAAAGCTCAAACACCCTTAAAAGCAGTGTTTTTTAGCTCAAGTGTGCATAAGCCCTAAGACCCCATACACACTATTAGATTTTCTGCAGATTTTTGTCTTCAGATTTACCAAAACCATGTAACGCAAGGGCCTACCTGATTGCCTACAATTTGAAACTCTTAAGGCCCGTACACATGGTAAGATTATCGGCCAACAACGGTTGTCCAACAGCCTGTTGGCCGATTATCCGACCGTTAGTACGCACAATTCTACAGCCGATTTCCATTTATCGTCCAACAGAAGTTGGCTGACAAAACTAGAAAACTTTTGTTGGCCAACAAGGCGATTGTTGGCTCGTGTGTACAGAAGTTGGGCCAACAAAAAGTTGGAAGTACAAACACGCATGCTCGGAATCCAGATAGTGTTCGGTCGTGTAAGCCTGTGTCCGTAATTCACAGATCACATTCACCTGAACTTCCTCATTATACGCTCGTAACACGTCACTATGTTCAGCTTTGTTGGCCGATTACTTGACTACCGTCAGTACGCTAGACACAACCGCCAACAGCCAATTTGGAGAAAAGTTGGATGTTGGGTTGTCCAACAATCTGTACGTGTGTACGAGGCATTACGGTTTGACCTCACATTATATGGTTTTGGTAAATCTGAAGACAAAAATCTGCAGAAAATCTAATAGTGTGTATGGGGTCTTAAGACTAGCGATATTAGGCATACAGGCGTTTTTTAGTGGTCTAAAAGCAGCCCATTGTTTTTAACAACTTCAATACCGAACACTTACACCCCCTTCCTGCCCAGGCCAATTTTCAGCTTTCAGCGCTGTCACACTTTGAATGATAATTGTGCGGTCATGCTACACTGTACTCATTTTTTTATCATTTTTTTCACACAAATAGAGCTTTATTTTGGAGGTTTTTAATCGCCACTGAGTTTTTATTTTTTTCTAAATAAACAAAAAAAGTCTAAAAATTAAAAAAAAAAAATGCATTCATCTCATATATTTGGGCCAAACTGTATACTGCTCCATTTCTTTGGTGAAATAACCCAAATCAGTGTTTATTATTTAGTCTGTAGGGAAGTTATAGAGTCCACAAACTATGGGATAAAGATCAATCCTGACACCCTACCTTATTTCATGAGGCCTGAAAATGTCAGGACAGTACAAATGCAAATACCCCCCCCCCCCCAAATAACCCCTTTTTGGAAAGTAGACAATCCAAGGTATTTAGCAAGAGGCATGGTGGGTTTTTTGAAGTTGTCATTTGTTGTCATAACTTTTTGGAAAATTAAGACATTTCAAAAAATGTTTTTTCACAGTTTTTAAAAGATTTTTACATACTGTCACCAGTACAGTACAGCATCATATATAACTGGTGTGGCGGTGATCAAGGACACCAACTGGTGAAAAAAATAATAATCATTTTTTATTTAATTTTCAAAAAATGTTTTTTTCTTCAACTTTTTTCTTCTTCTTCTCACATTTTTTTTACACTGTACTACTCTGCCCGCTTCCCAGGATTTAAAACCTCCTATAGGGCTGGGAGTTAGTGGTGGGATGGGGTTATTTAATAAGAGGCATGGAGAGTTTTTTGAAGTTGTAATTTTTCATCATAACTTTTTGGAAATTGAAGACATTTCAAAAAATGTTTTTTTCACAATTTTTAAAAGATTTATACTGTCACCAGTGCAGTAGAGCATCATCATATAACTAGTGTGGCGGTGATCAAGGACACTGACTGGTGACAGTATGTTAAAAAATAAATAAAATAATTATTTTTTATTCAATTTTCTATATATATTATTTTTTTTATTTGTTTTTTTTCTTCTTTTCACATTTTTTTTGTAGTACTGTAGTACTCTGCCTGCCTCCGCCTCATAGGATTTAAAACCTCCTATAGAGCTGGAAGGCAGTGGCGGGATGGGGCCAACAAGGTGCCAGTGTAGTTCTATTTCCAGTGCTGTTTGTTTGCCTTACCTTGTAAAGATGGGCTCTCATCCTGTGACTGCAGCTTGTAGCGTCATGGCTGATTGATTCCTCTTCTGATTGATTCCTCTTCTGTCTGTGTATTCCTTCAATAAAACAAAAAATGGTGACTGCAATAAAAGCCTGCCAACGGGAGCCCAAATAATACTCACATAGTGTAGTATTTTATTAATATTTAAGGTTAAAAACTGTTACAGTTGCTGCAGCATGAGAACAATAAAAACTGGGCAGAAAAACGTATAAAGATAGCCGCCGGTCATACCCCAAGGACATGGCGGCAACAACGTCAATGCGTAGGCCCCTCCAGACGCTTTTCGTGCGCATGCACGTTCTCAAGGGATCTGCATATGATCACTGCACCTGGGGAGGGGGGTCACTTTGCTTCACAGCAACAGTTCAAGGCTCATTGTTGTCCGATATCTGGCGAGTGTCTAGATTGGTGGAGGTGCATGGCCGTGGCAGACTAACTTTTAACATCCTGGGTGAAGTGCGTTTACTTTACACCTGTTATTGCTTTATTTGAGTGGTTTGAATACAGCACACCTACTATTGGAACTATTTTAAACACACTGAAGAATTTCCCCAATTACCGTACGTCACGGAATCATATATGTCAGAACTATATTTGTTTATTATATAATAAGACTCGTTTGTATGTTCATAGCAGGCACAATCTTTTCTGTTTTATTGTCTATTGAAGGTTATATATTGACCTTTGTGTGCTAGCTGATAATTAACTATACAGTGTTACTGCTCACTTCACTTTGTGTTTATTATCAACTCATTCCCCACAGTTAGAACCTTTTGTGCTACCTGCTCCACCCTATTAGATTGTAAGCTCTTCTGAGCAGGGCCATCTTGATCCTCTTGTATTTTATTGTATTGTAACTGTATTGTCTCCCTTTTACTTTGTAAAGCGCTGCGTAAACTATTAGCGCTATATAAATCCTGTATAATAATAATAATACAGGATTATAAATCCTGTATAATAATAATAATAATTGCGTATTCACTCTCCTTGCTTGTCCCTTTTTGTCTAAGGGACAGGCAAATTCTTGTTCCAGGTCACAGCACCCAATCAATGTCTTGGCATTTCTCTGTATTGCATCACAAATGTGGGACTGCTAAGGGAACACATCTCTTCCCTTCATTGCTCTGACTGTTTCAGGTTATATTACTAATGTTCCGTCAGATTAGGCAACCCGTCAAATCATGTAATGGAAGTGACGTTCTGTTGCCGCCATCTTGCTACACCCTGCACTTATCCGCAGTAAGGATACAGTGAGAAGGCGGCAAGTGGGCATCTTTTTACACCCACCGGAGTTTTGCATTCCACACTTTTTTCTAACAGTAAACTGAGCTTCTATACTAAAAGACAGTATTTAAAAATCTGTCTCACTGTTTTGATGTTGAATCGTAAAAGCAGCGGTGTTCTGCCAGATTAGCAAACCTGTGAGATCAGCAGGCTTGCTGCTGTTTTTAAAATTCAACATCAAAACAGTGTCACAGACTTCTAAATACTGTATTTCAGTATATAAGCTCAGTTTACTGTTACAAACAAGTTTGAAATGCAAAACTCCGGTGGGTGTAATAAGATGTTCTCTTGCTGCCTTCTCACTGTATCCTTTTCTTCTGTTACAAGATTTTGCCTAATCTGACGGGAACATCTGCAGAACACTAGACTGAGAGACCCAGGTATTGTGAGATATGTAGTTTCTTCATAGGAAGTGTCAGTTCTTAGACTAGACTACAGACATAAGGTCATGCATTAACCTGTGCAGTGCCATGCCGTATGCTTCATGTTCACAAGCAGAAACTGCTGACAACGGTAGGTGAAGATTTACTATGGACTGTGCATACAGGTTAACAAATGACCCTATGAAACGACGTGATCAATGCACATCTTATGATGGTGAAAAACACAAGGATACGAAAAAGGAAAGTGGGACTTTAAACGAGGCATAATATTACATAGAATATATATAATTAGAAATTTATTTTACAACCATTTTTTAAAATTTCATAAAAATACATGAAGTCATTTTATACTTTAATTACATGCAAAAATTGCTAACATAGTAAAAAACATGAATTTCAGGAATACCTTATTGACAGAATAAATTCATATATACATGAAAGGTTGCATAAGCCGAGCTCAGCTCAGTCTACCTGTGAGTATAGATTTCTTGCTTTTTACCATTTTTCTTCCCCTTTTAAAGGGTAGCATTCACTAAATCCAAAACTTTTTGTATTTATAGCTGTATATTTGCACTTAGCTCCTGATGAATGGTAAAGAGCCATGAAACACGTAGAGCTTTTAGGGTGCCAAGACAAGTTTGGCTTATGCAACCTTTCATGTATATATGAATTTATTATGTTAATCATGTATTTCTGAAATTCATGTTTTTTACTATGTTAGCAATTTTTGCATGTAATTAAAATGGTTGTAAAATAAATTTCTAATCATATATATACTCTATGTATTATTATGCCTCATTTAAAGTCCCACTTTCCTTTTTTGTGTCCAAATACTAAATATGGATGGAGGCTAGCTATATTGGTTGTGTCAGGTCACATTTTTTGCTTTAGGTGAAAAATATAAGGTGCAGGTAGGTGACTGTGACTATCCGATGATCTCATAGGGACAGAATTAAGGATGGCACAGCAGCAGGAGACCAAGGAACAGAAAAAGAACAGGAGACAGAAGTCCAGAAGAAATCCATTTACTACAAAATTCCATTCACAGCCCAAACAGGTATATGGCAATATACATACTGTAAACATTGGCATTTAGTGGTGAATGCTTATCCTGATATCAAGGAATAACAAGTAAGACCACATTTCACACTAGGAGATTTGTATTTGCAGGTAGAATCAGCGTGATTATGGCCACAATTCCAAAGCATGTTAAAATAACAGCAAAACGCACAATCGGGTGCTATTTATCCTTAATAGCACCCCAAATGTGGTGCATTTTTGGCAAAATTGTCATACAAGAAAACAAACAAGTATTTCGGCAAAATGCACGTGTAAAAACTTGCGTGGCTTGAGCCTAATTTTGGTCCCTGAGCTTCTTTGCCACAACAAACGTGCATATGGCAGCCCATGCAAGTGCATGGGCTGGCCTACGTGCGGCACACAGAGTTGCGTGAAAATGGCCCTCTCACACTATCACAAGTGGGAACAGTTTCCACTACGTGAAGTGTGAATGGGGCCTAAGAGATTTAATGATTGAATCTGCTTTTCCACAGCCTATGACTACCCATGCCATGAACATTTTTGGGTGGCCTCCGAAGTGGCTCATACCCTTGTCTTACTTATATTCAGTGTGAATTAATGATAAAGTGCTTTACATTTAAGTCTGTGGAGAGCCGATGTTTGCTACCTGGTAAGGTGTGGACCCAGGAATGGAGATATTATCACCTAAAGTTCTATAAAGCTTCTGGGCTCTAGGAACCAGAACAGAACTTATTAAAGTGATTGTAAACTATCTCCTTGTAAAATAACCCATTGAGTTTAAAATATAAATGAAAGGCAAAACATTTTTGCATAGATATAAAAAAATACAAATACATTTTTTCCCTTTATAAGTGATCACACTCCCTCTGTTCTGTTCTCAGCTGCATATGAGCTGGAAGAGGAGAAGCAAAAGTACACTGATCTTCCTGTGCAGGGTGGGGGTGGGGGGGGGGGGCATGTCAGAACAAGTCTAATCATTGGAGGAGAACAGGTTGAGATCCCAGCATAGCTAGAGAACTGACCACGTCGTGTTCTCCTGCTTAGTGTGGTCAGTTTTGAATAGGAAAGCAGAGGGACTAGCAAGGGATTTCACATAAAGGAAGCAATACAAAGAGAACAGGATACTTTTTCATAAAAGTACATGGTATAGCATGCTCATATCAGGAATATGAAATGTTGGGTTTACATGGATTTAAAGTATAACTAAAGGCAAATTTTTTTTTTTTAGTTTTAGATAGAGTGGAGAGGGGTTAGAACACTTGTCAGTCTTTATTGCTGGCTGTGCCCCCGTTGGGGAGATCCATCCTCTCTATTTGTCCTGTTTACCATTATCATCTAAACTGAAAGTGAAGAAAACTCAAAATTTTGGGTTGTCCCCAGAAAAGTAATAGAGGGGAAATTATCCAATGGGGACACTAATTCTGGTAACCCAGGGATCCCCAAGGAATTCCCTTAATTTGCGGGGATTCCTCTCACTTCCTGTTTTGGCTATGGGACAGGAAGTGAAGGGTAATCTCCCCAATGGAACACAGATGGCAAAAAATAAATGGGCAGGGGTTATAATCCGCCCTTACTCTATCCAAAATGAAAAAATAAAGTTTTGTTCTACTTTAAGATTCTGAAAAAACAAAAAAGATTGTTTCCTCCACATCAGCCATAAACTCTGGAGCTCCTTACCGTGTGTTTATGAGAAACCTAGTTGACACATCTACATCTCCCACAATTTTGCCAGTCAGTGCCTCCCCTTTGTTCGGACCTGTGAGAAATCAGAAAGCATCCTGTGACCATTGCATTTTTCCCCTTGTTCCAAGCCATCCAATGTAGAGGGCAATCAGAACTGTCTGAGTCTGACCAAAAGGTAAAAACTCAATGATTCTGGTGTGCACTTGATCAGACGCTCCATTTGCACTATTGAATAGTTTTTGTTAATTTCCTTGGACAACAGTGCTCCCAGACCAACAACAGAGGCTTCCATTTGTACAAGAAATGTTTCACTGAAGTTGGGGGTGGTTAATACTGGTCCCTTACAGAATATTGCCTTCAGCACTTGGAAATCTTTCTTTGCTTCTTCATTTCATTTCGCCATGGTGGACTTTCTCCCTTGAGTGAGATTGGAAAAATAGAGCAGCTATGATAGCAAAGTTAGGTACAAACGTCCTGTAGTAACCTACAATTCCTAGAAAAGCTCTAACCTGTTTAAGAAGGGTTGAGATTTAAGCACCACGCCGCTTCTAAGAGGTTCAGATACAACTTTATTCCATTAAAGGTCAGGGGGTACAATAAGCAGCTTATAAGGCTGCCAAATAAGCTGCTGATTAGGCCTGTGCTTTCAACTTGCACTGCAATAACCCTGATGAAGGATGCATACCCCTGAAACGCATTGGCTACTGCATGATCTGTACCCCTGACCTGTAATTATTATTATTATACATGATTAATATAGTGCCAACAGTTTGCGCATTGCTTTATTATTTGAGGGCAGACAGTACAGTTACAATACAATTCAATACAGAAGGAATCAGAGGGCCCTGCTCGTTAGAGCTTACAATCTAGAAGGGAGGGTTAAGTGAAGTTTAATGGAATAAAGTTGTTTTTGGACATCTTAGCAGTGACAAGGCGCTTACATTTCAACCCTTTTTCCTTTACATTACAGGCCAAGGAGGCTGTGTAGATCCTCTAGGGTGTAGAAGCCGCCTGCCCAGGAACCAGATCATTTACACCAAAATGAATACCTTAAGATAACAATAACAGTAAAATAAATCTATGGGTCCACTCTCCTCAACTAACCTGTTTTTTGACAGGGGCTGGGGCCAACCTTCAATTGCATCAGTCTTATTCATTACAGGTTTTTTTTACCCCCCCTACCCCATGCTTTAGCTTAAAAATCAAGCTTCTACCAGGCCTATCGCTCATTTTTTGGATTGGCAAATGAATTCTAGAACTGCCCGGACCTTCTGTAGGTAGGAATCCCAGTCAAGACTAAAAATTACACTATTATCTAGATATGCCAAAGTATTGTATATACTTTGTGAAGATTACAACGTGGTCCATCATTCTTTTGAATAAGGCCTAGGTCCCAATGTAAGTCACAAGGGAGAACCACTATAAATGTTCATTTGATGTTGAAAAAATGTTTCCTTTGCTCTGGCTGAAGGGAACTTGCCAGGACCCCCCTGCCACCTTCTGCCTCTCTAACAGAGCCTATAGAGACAGGTTCACTTGCTGCTGTCCCTTTGTAGAAGCCTGGTGGGCTACAGTCAGCTGTTGCATCTGCTGGGCCGTTAAGCGGTTTGATTCTTGTTGGTTAGTAATTGGCAATATAAGCTGTTTTACAAGCTCTTCCCCTCTTTTCAACAATAGGTTTCTGTCTTTTTTAGGGCTCTGCCTGCACCTGAGCACCAAATTGTAAAGGGGACTGTTTCAATGGTTATGCTGGCAATGGTAAAAGTTGCTTATGTACAAGATGGGGATACCCGGGAACAGTCCAAGTATGACTGTCCAGCAATTTTATCCAGTAAGGCAGCATACAAGCACAGTTTCAATGCATAAGGGTCTTGTACAGAAAGTCCATAGCACTAAAAACACAGAAAATCTGTGTCCAAGCCACTAACTAAATGTATGTCAATTCCAGATTAACAGTGTTCTCCCAATGGGTTCCCCCCCTCCCCCCCATCCCCCAACAGAGAGAGCAAGAGAGAGCCCTGAACATCAATCAGCTCACATACATAAAGTACTGTGGACAGCTGATAGAAATAATGAGGTCTAGCTACCGTGCAAGATATGGACCTGGGAATGGAGGCTTTATCACACCCAAAGATCTAAAAAGCCTCCGGGCTCCAGGACCCAGAGCAGAATCTATTAAGGGTTTGAGAAAACAAAATTAGTTTTGTCCACATCAGCCTATAACGCTTCAACTGCTTCAACCAAATATGAGGGAAATAAAGGTGACACAACATTTTCCACAATCTGGATAGCCAGTGCCTCACAGAATATACTGAGTAGAACATAAGAAAAGTAGCTGTTAGTGAGAATATGGGTTCAAAAACTATTAGAAACCAAAGGGATACAGGCACAAAAATAAGTAGATGCCTACACGAGGCATAGGCATATCTCCCAACCTCATGAGATAGGAACAAGGGGCACCTAGCAAAAGCATGCAGGCATAGGGCACACACCCCTGCCATGCCCCCTTAAAAGAGAATTACACAAAAAAAATGATTGGTTAAACCCACAAGTGCTTTTTTCTTACCACTACTATTCCTTTATATTGGCTTTTCAAATTTGCAAATGCAGCAATTTAGAAATTGGATGAAAGGTTTAGCAGTGGGAAACATCTTTTGATAGATAAGTAGAGCATTTTATATACAACTCTATAGATCAGACCAAAATGAAGTACAAATGAGGAGGAAGGAGAGACAGAGGGACTTTGCCCCAAATCAGGGACAGTCCCTCGAATTCAGGGACAGTCCCTCAAAGTCAGGGACAATTGGGAGCCAGGGGTATAGGTACAGCAAGTGGCAGGCAACAGGTGGTATGGTATGCCAACTGATTAGAATCAGGGGTTTCTAGAGACCTATAGTGTACAATCTCAGGTATGTCGTAATGTCTGAAGCCATGAGGCCGAAGAAAAAGACATTAAAGCAGATCCTTAGTCTCTCAATCAATATAAACTAGTTGTAATCGTTATGCTGCTAGCATTAGTAAATAGATCGAATAAAAGATTTTATTTACTTGTTTTAAATTATTTTTTACATTTCTTCAGTAGCTTCTTGGTTTCAGGCCTAGGCAAAAATGAAGTTATACACCCCAGAAGTCTTTGTGGATATTTTCTTTTGTTAATGGGGAAGAGGGGCTTTATTGGCTAAGCTCACCCTGCTGCCTGCAAGCCTGAGCTAAGGTTCAAATGGATTCAAGGAAGTAACTGCTACATGAATCATCTGCCCTTACTCAAGATGGTCGCGGCCAGAAATGCCTTTTCAACGTTATTTCTGAACAAAATAAAATATGAATGGGGAGTCTGCTTTGAATAATAAAAACGAATTAAAGTAGTTATAAGGGCAAGAAGGTTTTTCTTCTTAATACATTGTATACATTAAGATAAAAAAAACCTTCTGTGTGCAGCAGCAACTCTCAGCCCCACTAATACTTACCTGAGCCCCATCTCTATCCAGCAATGTTGCAGGAGAGACTCGGCTGCCCAGGACTCTCTCTCCTCATTTGCTGAGACAGCATGGGAACGCCATTGGCTCCTGCTGCTGTCAATCAAAGTCAGTGAGCCAATGGGAAGAGAGAGGGGGTGGGGCCTAACCACAGCTCTGTGTCTGAATGGACACACGGAGCTGCAGCTTGGCTTGGGTGCCCCCATAGCAAGCTGCTTGCTGTGGGGGCACTTGTCAGGAGGGAGGAGCCAGGAGCACTTAAGAGGGACCCGAGAAAAGGAGGATCTGGGCTGCTCTGAGCAAAACCAACTGCACAAAGGAGGTAAGGATAACATGTTTGTTATTTTTAACTAAAGAAAACAGAGACTTTAGTGTCACTTTAAATAAGGTTTTCAATTTGTGGTGCTCAGATACAGTTCAGTCCCACTTTAAACTACAGCACATGACACCTGGGTGCTTCCTGATGTAAATTATTAAGCACAGAAAAGTGAGCTTATTGCATATATTTCCTTATCGCGCTTTGTTTAACCACTTCAATACCGAGCACTTAGACCACTTCCCGCCCAGACCAATTTTCAGCTTTCAGTGCTGTTGTGCTTTGAATGATAATTGCGCGGTCATGCAACGCTGCACCCAAACAAAGTTTTAATAATTTTGTTCCCACAAATAGAGCTTTTTTTTGGTGGCATTTGATCACCCCTATGGTTTTTATTTTTTGCGCTACAAATAAAAAAAAATGAAAATGTTGAAAAAAAAAAGTTTTTCTTTGTTTTTGTCACCAAACTTTGTATAAGTACATTTTCTCCTTCCCTGATGGGCACTGATGAGGCTACATTGATGGGCACTGATGAGGCAGTACAGATTGGCACTGATGAGGTGTCACTGATATGCGGCACTGATAGGTGACACTGGGCACTGATGGGCACTGATAGGTGGCACTGATATGTGGCACTGCTGGGCACTGATAGGTGACACAGGGGGACACTGATAGGTGGCACAGGTGGGCACTGGTACATGACACTGGTGGGCACTGGTGCATATAGCACTGTTAGGGATGGCACTGGCAGGCATCACATATGGGCACAGTGCCATCCCTACAGTGCACTGTATGCCCCTTACCTGGCGGTCTAGTACGGGCTCCCTGGTGGTCCCTGGGCTGCCTCCAGATCTTCTCCCTGGTGGCCCATCATGGGCGGCTTCCTGAGCTCTCTGGTATTTCTTTGTTGGCTCCCTGGTGGTCCAGTGTGGTGATCCTGAGGGGGGCTGCACTGATAAACGTTCAGTGCAGCCCCCCGTCAGGAGAGCAGCCAATTGGCTCTCCTCTACTGAGGTCTGCACTGTGATCAGCTGTGATTGGTCACGGATGATCACATGGAAAAAAGCTTCTGATGGAAGCCTTTTACCTCAATCGGTAATGCGGTGGGTCAGACTGACCCACGGCACCACCGTTCGGCACGATGTGCGCCCCCACAGGCGCGTGATCGCGGGTTATCTTGAGGACGTCAATAGACGTCCAGTCAGGGTATCTAAGCCACCACCCGGCCATCATTTGTCAATAGGCCGGGCAGGAAGTGGTTAAGGTCCTGTTCACATCTAATAATGGCAGAGTGTTGCGGATTTAGCGTGTTTTGAAATGCACATTTTTTTTGTGGTCTGCCCTCTGCTCCAAAAATTTGTCAAAATAGCTCCTGCACCTTTATTTGGAGCCGACTTTGGTGTTTTTTTGGAAACATTTTGACAAAACACCCATTTCTTTTGCATGTTTGGGGGTGCCATTAACAATAATGGCATCCAGACATGTGTTGCGTGTTTCCACACAATTTTAGAATGCCCACATGTGAACAGAGTCTTATGATATGGTATAGTTTGGTGAATTTACAATAGTGTTCATTTATTTCTTTTTTTTAAGGGGGAATCATACTCTTATAATTGGGAAATCTGTGTATACAACTGTAAGTATAGCACTGTTTGTTGCCAGACCAGGTATTAGGAGTATGCAGTTTTGCTCTATTTTAGGTGCAGTGATATGCAGAGTATTACTGTATACATTTACATTTATATAGTTGTAGCCATGTTCTCCCTTGGGAGTGGCTGGAAGTTGTGGTTCACCTGATCACCCTGCCCTCAATCACCTTTATCCACACACTCAAAGGCACTGAACAGGATGGAGTTTGGGGTTTTTTGCTGTTTTGTTAGGGGTTAAACTTGGATAGGGTAGGGTTGATGATGAGATGCTCAAGAATCTTTACAACTTAACTGTGACCTCTATATACTCCAATGTATATACATGTCCAACTTTCCACTTCTTCTCACTCCAGCACAGACCTTAATTTTCCCGCCTAGAGGGATATTTGCTAGGCCTGCACCTAGCTAGCACAAATTGAGACCAGCCGTAGTTTTTTTTTTCTTTTCAAATTCTTTATTTATAGATATACATTAAGCAAGGTGTTACATCCATCAGATAAGGACAATGAAGCCCAAAAAGATAAACAGTATATATGGTCTCACCTAAAATACCATTGTTTTACCCATAACCATACCGTCTGGGGTGATTTCAAATAACACCTGAACACATAAGGGGAGATCCGTCTGCCGCAGACCCCAGACTATCGGCCAGCCGTAGTTCTAGCTCAGTCCCTGGACCACCCATTACAGGTAGGGGGTGCTAATCCCCTCTGTAGCAAATTGTTGCACTAGCTAGTAATTAGATGGACCACTGCTCCCAGCCCATCTTCTCCCAGGCCCCATCATCTCTTCCAACTGCACTGGCCTGTCTCACTGCCCAGCAACATAGGGGTTCCCCTCTGTATCTTGCATCCTTCCCAAATTGTCTCTCTCACTCCAATCTGCTCCAGCCTGCCTTAACAGTTCACCAGGGGTATGTTGCTCACCGACTCTTGAAGTTCCTCCCTGAAGATCTCTCCCGGATAGTCTTCTCTCCTGTTGTCTTTCCGCTCACCCTTGTGCCTGCCACCACAATCTCACACCTTCTGGCGGCACCCGAGCTCTGTAGGCCCAGGGTCACCCCCCTCCCCCCCAGACTGGGAGCTCCCCTGACCACGACAACCTCCACACTACTCCATCTTCAGCTTCCCCCCCTCCCAGGGCTGACCCAGGCTATTTGAGAAGGCCTGCCCCCTGCCATTCCAGGTTGGGGATTGGTCAGAGCTTCCCAAAAAGCCCAGATAACTCCACTCCTTCTTTCTAGCATTTTCTAGACTTCAGAGGGGGGAACTTTCCCAGAAGTGTCACTACCCACAGTCAACCCACCTCCCTGGGCCACTCCCCCAGCCCAGAATAACAACAATCAGGCCTGACCGAATTTTGCCTCTCCTGACAAAAAAAGCCTAAAACACCTACCTAAGTAGAGGGCGCTACATACTATACTCTCTTTTGATGCAACAAGTCGTCATCGCATGGCTATATTAATGGCTGAATCACCCCCATCTCCATCCAAAACCTAAAAATGTAATTGTATATTTGTTTAGCTTCAGAACAAATTAGTCCAGAATGGATGTACTATGTGTGTGATCTTATGACTTTAGATTGTAAGTTCCTTTGCAGGAAAGGGCTGATTGGAATGATTCAGTGTCCTCTGATGCGGAAACATAATATTGCTTGGTGTTACAGTCAGGCTTAGTAAGGAAAAGGTCTACTGATTCAGTCACACATTTTACAATTCATTCCCATACTGTAACTCATTCCCCAGCGTAAAATAAAACAAAGAAAAGACTAAAAAGAAAGTTAAAAAAAATCCCTTTTCTTTCAGTCGTTTTATTATATCCTTTACAACTGAGCTCAGCATTTCCTCATGGTATCAAAAAAAGAAAATAAAAGAGGAGATAAACTGGACCTTTCTTAGATGCCATAAATCTTGGTGATTGTCACCCGTGTTCTCCTCGGAGATAACAAGGTCATATTTGAGCCTTAATTTCTTTTGCCATCATTCCTGCTGTCAGCCGTGTTGTGCCATGTACAGTAACTCAAAGGAGCCGCTTGTAAGGCTAGTGAAGCAATGATAATCATAGGGTCTAATGGATTTTGTAATATGCACTGTATGTATTTGTTATCAACTTATACATTTATTGACATGGTCTGCGGGCATCTATGAGTACAATCTGGACCAGCAGTAAGCCTAATTGGTTTCATAAAAGTCTGGGTTTGCCAGGAATTGGCTGTTTACATTGCTTCCAAGCACAATTAATTGGTAAAATGGTCTCAGTGAGCATGGCATCCAAGAGATAGATCCTGGGTAGTGTTGAGCGAACCCGGACTGTAACGTTCGGGTCCGTACCGAACTTTAGGGTGTCCGTGGCACGGACCCGGACCCGGACATTTCAAAAATCGTTCGGGTTCATGGGTCCTAGATAGAGAACCTACGGTACGAGTGACTCTGGTAAAATGGTTAATTAACACGAACCTTCGTTACATTTGTCGGTTAAGGACCGTTTGGGTCTGAAAATACTTTGGTTAATCCGAATGACGACCAGGTCTAACATGAGTATCTACGGGCGTCTGGTACAGTTATTTACATATTCAACTATTGTTTATGTATGTCACGTATAATGTTTTAGGTAATCTGGGATACTAATAGTAACGAAGTGATCGGAATGTTCGCCGAGGAAACTCAATGACATGTACCGTGTTGTGCCGACTGTCGTCCTTACTACCGTTTTCTTTAATTCCGAGTTTATACTGGAACAA
>BLSH010458018.1:216757-231033 GCA_018402905.1 Glandirana rugosa | reverse complement strand
TTGACCGAGCTTTGTTTATCAAGAATGTCATAGAGATGTGTATAAGAGACAGCCTCTACTGCACATACTACCCATCTCCATACACTCCGCACTCCTCTCCTGCACATACTACCCACCTCCATACACTCCACACTCCACTCCTGCACATACTACCCATCTCCATAAACTCCACACTCCTCTCCTGCACATACTGCCCACCTCCATACACTCCATAACCCTCTCCCTGCACATACTACCCACCTCCATACTCTCCGCACTCCTCTCCTGCACATACTACCCACCTCCATACACACCGCACTCCTCTCCTGCACATACTACCCACCTCCATACACACCACACTCCTCTCCTGCACATACTACCCATCTCCATACCCCTCTCCCTGCACATACTACCCACCTCCATACACACTGCACTCCTCTCCTGCACATACTACCCATCTCCAAACACTCCATACCCCTCTCCCTGCACATACTACCCACCTCCATACACGCCTCACTCCTCTCCTGCACATACTACCCACCACCAACCACACCCCACTCCTTTCCTGCACATACTGCCCACCGCCATACACTCTGCACTGTGCATTCCCTATTTAACTTTACTGCATTCTGAACTATGTAAGTAATCACAGACTCTATTAAACCACACCCTTTTTAGCCACGCCCAATATTTAGCACATTTTAAGCCACACCCATATTTCTCCACAGCGCGCTATGCACACCGCATTTTTTGCCCATGACTGGGGCCCACTTTTTATCTTGCACACGTGCCCACTCATTTCATGATACACCCCGGTACAGAGTGTCGCTGCCTGCAACTTTTTAGAGAAGCAACAGGATCACTTCCAAATGTTATCCTGTTTTCTAATTAGATTGCTTTAATTAAAAGGGAGTGCTTCTTTAAGAAATGTTGCATTTAAGGGTCACTTAATCTTCACAAACATTCCGAAGCTAACGTCAGTCCGCTATTTCTTCTATCCTTCTAGTTAACAAGGAAATGTTGATTCCTGTGCAAGAAGCCAGCTGATGTGGAATACTGTTTGATGAAGAGAAAAACACTTAAACTTCTTGCAAACATTCTCAGTGTGCTTAGCAGATGTCTGATATAAAGGCGGTAATCCTTCCAAATGAAGCGTGCAGTTACACGCTCGCTAGGTGCACTACGCCGCTGGAATACCTAAATACCGGGAGGATAAAAATAATATTTTCTTAAGAAATCTGCAGTAGCTTTGAGCGCACAGTTTTTAATTTGCTCCTACCTGAGCAGGACCCGCAGCATCTGTTCTTCTGTTTTCATCATTATTATACAAAACTTACATTTAGAATAAAAAAAAGTTTTTTAAAAGCCACTTTGGAAGAAAATTACAGTTAAAATGCAGGTTGTTTCAATAGGAAAGTGCACTTTGAAGCATTCAGTAAAATCAATGTGAATTGGTTCTTTCTTTTTGTTGTTTTTATGTTTTGCACAGAAACTAAATTTCAAGTAGATGTGTTTTTAGACTTAATACTTTTTCAGATATGTGATTGATTTATTTTTATGACGAAATCGCCTTGACTGAAATGATGCTGTTTTTCAATATACAGTTTTCCTCCTATTGGTTGTGAATGTTGTATTTTGGCTCAAACACTTTTTGGCCAACTTTTCAAGTTCAGTTTGTCTCTGCCAGTCATTTTCTTTACAATATCTGAAATTTTTAATATCCAGTTATCTGGCATGTCCTCCGCCTATAAGTCCTCAGGGACCACTGCTTCTTTTCTAAACCAGTGGTTTCAACCCTGTCCTCAAGTACCCTCAACAGGCCATGTTTTGGGAATTTCTCTTAGATAATATAGCTGTCCAAAATACCAAGCCATTGACTCTGATTTAAAGCACCTGTTCAAGATAAAGGAAAATCTGCAAACATGGCCTGTTGGGGGTACTTGAGGACAGGGTTGAGAACCACTGTTCTAAACATTGTAATTTTCTCCTTATTTCACCATTTCTTATGGACATCTTCACGACTTCTTTTTTTTAACTTTATGTCTTTATTGGTTACAAGTTTCATAACTTCTTTCCTGGTGTTCCCTCCTTCTGGAATTCCTTAACTTCTTGCCAATGTGCATTCCCCATTCTTCCAAATTTAAAGTGACTTTGTTGCTAAAATCTAAGTGGCTATAAAAGTGTGCCCCTGTAGGCAGGTTCAGTTTGACCTCCCTATATGGGTTGTGTCTGCCTTGAAGGGAGATTGGGGGTCAAGAGGAATATCTACTACTCTTTGGACACCACGCGGTCATCGAGTAGGCTGCTATTCAGTTGGATGCTGTCATCCAAATGATCCCTCAGCCATCTTTAGTGAGGGCAGAGCTTACGAAAAGCCCTGGCTTACTGCAGTTGTCACGCATTCTGTATGTGGTTAGGCGAAGGACAGGAACCTGCTTGATAAGAAGAGTGAACCCAGCTTAAGAAAAGGTTCCAGAGGAGGAGGGATTGCTTAGGGAATGTCGCAGAGCTCCTTGGGGTACTTTTCTGCTACTGCGCTTACTGCATCTGCCTCCCAGCCACTCCCTGCGCCAAATGCTGCCAGCCTCGGTATATCACTCTCCCTCTGTGAGTTTCAAATACTGATGTGAGTGTTGTTGCTCGTTTGAAAATTCTGTTGTATCTGAACCGGTGTAACAATATACTACACATTTTCAACCACTGTGTGTGCCTTCCCTATGGGTGCCTACCAACTTGGTCTTCCCCCTCACCCCTCAGCCTACTGCTCTAATAAAGAAGGATCCTTCTCTAAAGTCCAACACCTCTGGGACAGTTGATCTCCTGAATACCAGCTGCAGAGAGGGGTGTAGAGCCAGCCATCAGTAAAGCTGGGTGCCCAAGGGCACAGAGGGGACTCTTCTCATACCTTTAGGTGCATGCACAGTAATTCCAGGGGCCATGGCTCCCAGCAAATAAATAAAAGTTCCCTGGGCCCCATCAGTTCAGCTGCAGGGGTCAGGGAAAGAGAGGGCACTATTTATTCATTTTCAGGATTAGGTGGAGTAATCCTCCATGCTGTGGCTCTCAACAGTTAATTCTGGCCTCTTCTATATCAATTTGCTGTGGCAGGTCAGAATTTTATTGTTGGGATCCACAGCATAGTGGATTACACTGCCTGATCCTGAAAATGAATGAATAGGTGCTTCTCTCTCCCAGGCCCCTGCTGCTGAACTGAGGGGGCCCACCGCCAGGGGAAATTTTATTTAACTGTGTATGCACAATAAAGTATTTAAAGCAGAGCTTCACCTAAAAGGGGAAGATCCACTTATCTGCTTCCTCCCCTCCCCCTCCGGCGACACATTTTGCAAGTTTCGGGGGGAGCAGGTACCAGGTGTTGATGTGGCAAGGCGAGATCATCCAGGAGTTCGGCCCCCCCTCCTTCTTTCCCCACCGCCGGGCCATTCACAATGTGCAGTAGGGAACTGGCTGTGAAGCTGTAAGGCTTCACTGCCGGTTTCCCTTACAAGCAATGGTGGCAGCAGCACCCGAGAGCCGATGGAAAATTCAGCTGGGGTGCTGGCATCGCTGAAATCCTGGACAGGTAGGTGTCCTAAAATTAAAAGTCAGCAGGTACAGTATTTTTTTTTTCTGAAGCAGCCTGGACCTCCTCTTTAAAGTCCTTTCTCTGTGGGGGTGGATCAGCAAGCAGGATCATTCCAAAACTGCAGCTCTTCTGGGATGTTCCCAGTCTGCAGTGCCCCAGATAATGTCCCCTAGGATCAAACATCTCAGGTAAGGACCGCATGAGCACCTCCAGTCGTTGTTTTTAGTGTTTTATGCTGGCTTTGTACTACATTTTTGTAAGTGCATTTCTTTTTACTCAATTAAATATTTTAATCTGAGTCACACTATGTGGCGTTTCTTTCCTTACATACTTCTATGAGTACATGACCACCCTTTGGGATACTGATTGGAACCCACACTGTGGATTGGCCTCTATGAATGTTGTCTACCATCTGGATCCATTTGCTGCAGCAGGAGGAATCCATCCGGGATATTATCCCAATAAGCGTTATTGACCTACGATAGCCTACGGTACATGAGTCCAACAAAGTCGGTAAGCCTACAACAACAGGGTCATGGGCGGCCAAGTGGGGATAGAAGGCTGTCCTATGTAGTCCAATCCAATAAAAGAGCTACTATAGCTCAAATTGCTGAAAAAGTGAAGGCTGGTTCTGATAGAAAGGTGTCAAAACACACAGTGCATCGCAGTTTGTTGCCTATAGCAGTGGCATCCCGTCCATACAGAGCACAGGGGCATCTCCCCAATTCATGTGTCTGACCCCTAATCTACATGCAGGTTGGCAGATGCATGGATTCCAATGGGGTTTTATTTTTTCCAAAGCACGTAATTAGAGCCGGAGGCTCTAAATGGCTTCAAAAAGGGTGAGCTTGGGGTGCAGAGCGCCAAAATGTAGCACCAACTGGCATTAGCCTATAGGCCTGTGTAGACACAAACTGATCAGGGAGCTCATACTGACCCATGTCAACATCCAAAAGCACATACAATGGGCACATGAGCATCAGAACTGAATCACAGAGAAATGGAAGAAGATGGCCTGGTCTGATGAATCATATTTTTCTTTTACAGCATGTGGATGGACATGTGTGTGTTCACTGCTTATCTGGGGAAGAGGGGGCACCAGTATGCACTATGGGAAGTCCGATATATAAAAGCCCCACCTCGCAATGTACAGGACTTAAAGGATCTGCAACTGAGGACTTGGTGCTAGACATCACAGCATACCTTCAAGGGCTAATGAAGTCCATGTCTCTACAGGTCAGGGCTATTTTGGTGGCAAAAGGGGGTCTACTCAATACTAGGTGGGTGGTCATGTTATGGTTGGTGGTCGTTAAACACACACTGTTTTGCATTTGTATTTAAGGTCCAACACCAGGCTGAGCACCCCCCCATTTTTATTTATTTGTTTTTTTAACCACTTGCCGACCGTCAATCGGCAATTGACGGCGGCAAGATGGCTCTGTAACGCGGATCGCCGTCATACGACGGCGGCCGCGTGATCGAGCCTAGTGAGCGCGCGCGTGCCGCCGGAGGCGCGCCCGCGCGCTCACTGTGTCCGGGGAGGGCCGGGGAGCGGGTGCGGCGGCTTTGATTGCCGCCGACCACCCGCGATGGCCCCCCCGGAGCGAATGAGCGGAGGTCCGTGTATGTAAACACGGACCTCCGCTCTGTGAGAGGGGGAAGGGAGTGATCACAGCCTTCCTGTACATGAAGGCTGTGACCACTTCCCTTCCCCTGTTAGGGCAGTCCCCCCACAGTTAGAACACGCCCAGGGAACATAGTTAACCCTTAGAGCGCCCCCTGCAGGTTAACCCCTTCACTGCCAATGGCATTTACACAGTAATCAGTGCATTTTTATAGCACTGATCGCTGTATAAATGCCAATGGTCCCAAAAAAGTGTCAAAATGGTTCGACATGTCCGCTGAAATATCGCAGTACCGCTAAAAATCGCAAATCGCCGCCATTATTAGTAAAAAATAAAAAAAAAAATAAAAACCCCAAAAATTAATTCTCATCATCCGTAAACGCGACCACTTTTGCGCAAACCAATCAATAAACGCAGATTGCGATTTTTTTATCGCAAATATGAGGAAGAATATAAATCGGCCAAAAACGGTGAAAAAAAATGTTTTTTTATATTTTTTTTTTGGATTTGTATTTTAGCAAAAAGTAAGAAATTTGGGTTTTTTTGCAAAATTGTCGCTCTTCTTTTGATTATAGCGGCGATCAGAAATGACGCAGAGGGGATCAAATACCACCAAAAGAAAGCTCTGTTTGTGGGAAAAAAAGGACGCAAATTTCGTTTGGGTACAACGTCGCACGACCGCGCAATTGTCAGTTAAAGCGGCGCAGTGCCGAATCGCAAAAAGGGCTCCGGTCCTAAAGCTGGAAATCCTTCCGGTCCTTAAGTGGTTAATGACACTTACCTAGCTTGAACTGAGTTAATGTCATCCATGTCCTACTGCTCTTATCATGTTAGCGTACCTTCATAGAGCGAGGATGGGCTCCCAACACCCAACAGTCTTTGGAGAGGTGACTCCTGCAAATTGACCGAGCTTTGTTTATCAAGAATGTCATAGCAGCACCATGTCATCCTTGACATGGTTATGAATGGCTTCATAAAAAGAAAGCAAAGGGCTAGTTCTAGGATCAGCATTAGGGTTTGGATTTGCTTTGTTTATCAATAAAGTGGTTGATTATATTGGACTTCAATAGAAAGTGTTAATGTTAGGGTTAGCACTAGGGTAGTATTGGGGTTCAAGTTGGCTTTGTTTAGCAACAAAGCCATTAATTACCATGTCAGCAGTGGTGACCACATCGCTTTGTTAAAGAGGAAGTAAACTTTCTCTGTAGACATTTACCAATAGGTAAGCCTATAATAAGGCTTACTTATAGGTAGTGTAAACATCTCCTAAACATGTACCGTTTGGGAGATATTTGCATTACACGTAGCCAGTGAAATCACTGGCTCATATACTCTGAAGGAAGGGGCACGGGTGTGCCATTCCTTCCAAGCCCCGTGCCGTAAACAGCGGCTTCTGCATTGCGCAGGAGTGACGTCATTGCGGGTCATTCACAGCATCAGAGCCCGCGAACAGGGAAGAAACTCTGGGGAAAATGTCAGCCGTCTCAGCGGTGTGTGGGAAGGCTTTGTTCTTAGTATGTCATAAAGAGCTAGTATGTGATGCATACTAGCACATTATGCCTTTGTCTTGCAAGTTTTTTTTCTTTTTTTTAAAAAAAGTTTACAACCTCTTTAATAGCCTTATTTATATTTTAAACATATGGCAAAATTACAAATTTCTCAGCAAAAATCAATTTAGGCAAAATCCTTCATTTATCTTAATTTTTGAGAATACCTTGTGGTTTATTTTTACTTTTTTTATTTAGTAAATACAGTATGTAAATTAATGTAAGTATACTGATGTAGAAAGCATAAAATCTCACCTATCCCATCTAATAAACTGTATGTAGATGGGCGTCCTGTGGATACCTGCTCCTCAAGTGCCCACACACGCCATACACCACCTGGCTGGATACGCTGCATATTACCTGGCTTCACACACCCTGGTGCGGATGTCCTTGTATGACATGCGGGTCCCAGTGCGACGATCCTCCCGGCCTCTGACGGGTCCAATCTGCGCTTCAATGTTTTTTAGAATGTAAGTTGCCAATTGCACAAATAATTCAATGGTTTTTATGCATACTGCACGCAGAGTGGAGCTCCTTGCTTGTGTGGGTTTTGGATGCTACAGAGATTCCTTCAATAGTTCTTTTTTGACAATACAATATAATCTTAAGTCAGAGAGAAACACACCGTTCTACCAGCTGCTGCTTAACCATAGATCAAACCACACACTTTACCAGGTGCTCTGACGTCAGGAAGTCTTCCCTCTTCCAATAGAAATCCATCATAGTAAAAAAGAAAAAGTCGGCACTCTGGAACTGCAGTATCAAAACTTCTTTATCCCATATCGTCCAAACAGGAATAGGCTTACATGTTTCGGCAAATAATGCCTTGTTCACAGCACAACCAACAATATAATCTTAACTGAAAAATTGCATTTAATGTTGTGAGTGCTACCTCTCTCTGTTGTCCATCTCTTTCCATGACTTCCTGCATTTGCTGCATGAGTTACAGCTCCTCCTCAATGTCTAAGGACTACATATCCCATGGTACCATGATCCCTCCATGCAGTGATTCCTGTACTGACTCCGCCTCCTGAAACTTCTCCTCTCAGCAACTCTGTAGCTCGGAAAGCAGGCTCTGTGAAATGTGTGACATGGCATTGCCTACCCACAGGACATAGTGACTAAATGTCACAGAATTCAAGGCAGTAAATGTGCGGGGATCTTCACAAAGTAAGTTTACAGACTTCAAGATCATCCAGATTAATAGGAATAGGCTAGAAATAATTGAAGTACAATGTGGAAATAAATATATTATTTTACGTTTTAAGTATAGATAGGCTTTAAAATAGAGATCTGCTTCTGTATGCATTTCATCAATGCTCGTTATTGAGTGGTGCACAAAGCCGTCTATTCCGATAAAGAAAATACAACCCATACAAAAACCAAATAACAATGTATCACAACCTATAACTCTGCCCCTCCCTAGAGCCGGTCTAGCACTGTGTGCATTGAGCCAGTCCTATAAATGATGTGGAAGAGCAACTGCAGCTTCAATATTTTACACTAATACTTCTCAGAAGCAGAATAATGATCCCTCTGCACCAGTCACTCAGCTCAACAAAGAACATGTTTTTTCCAATACTTTCCAATTGTTCTGTGTGGGGCTGATCCGCCTTAATAACCATTGCCGGCAAAAGCTCATTTTGTTCCTTTGGATCAAATTACAGGTCTGGTCAACTGAATATTTTTGATTTTGATTTTTTTTTTGCCCTTTCTCTTGCCATTTTAGACAAAAAAAAAATGATTACAAAGTAAAACAGTAAAACTTTCTTTTGGGAGAGAAAAAAAATATGACAAGTATTGAACTTATTCAGAATAAGAAAGACAAAAGACAAATATCCAAAAGTATACAATATAGCAGATCCCCTAATGTTTATAGGCAGGTGCCTAAAATGTTATATGGATATTACATTTGAAGAGTAAAGCCTCGCACACACGGGACAACGATCGTACGTACGATCGTCACAAATCGTATGTTGCATAATGTACCTTGCATACTGACTACACTACACGATCGTACGAGCACAGAAGAACGTTCAGGTGCATGTAATTAGCATCCGGCCGTTCCTGACTTCGGAGCATGCGTGTTTTGCACAATACAACTTGTTGTACCTACTTCTTTGTACTCATGATACAACGGTCGTATGAGCGCTTGTTGGTACGACCACGTTTAGTAGTCTGCTCATACAACTCCCTTGTATGAACGTTGTATGTTCAATTTCTCTAATCGCGCATACGAACGATCGATATCGCATACAATGGTCGTTAGTATGACCTGTTGTATACGATTGTCGTCCCGTGTGTACGAGGCTTTAATTCCCAGTGGCAGTGGTGCATCAGCCTGAGGTTGTTTCACTTCCAGCTAGAGGGTGTATAGGAAAGAAGAAGTTGTTCCCCAAGGCTCTTTCCATGGGAGGCAGAAGGAAGGCCACACATGCAACAATGTAGTCCCTAATGAGTGTGTGGGGTAGGCGGGTGACACTTCCTCCATGTTCCCCTCTTCATTGGACTCTCAGCGTGGGTCATATGGAAGGCCTACCCTGGGGTGGGTTCTTCTGGGATATGCTAGGCACTTTAGATAGGGTCGCTGCATTACACATGGGATACCTTTGCTGGAACAGATGACTGACTTGGGTAAACTCTCTCGATGTACTAAAAATCACCACAATTACTTGTGTAGCACACCCCTTTAAGAGCCGCAGATTAACTTGGATCCTCCACTCCTGCACAGCCAGGTACACTGAATTTTCACAGGCACTCCAGAGTCAGAAAACAGTCCGTAACTTTTTTTTGTTATTTATTGAGGGTTAAAAACGTGGATAGGGATGGGAGGTTATGGGATGCCCACTTGACTTCATCAAAACTTTAGCAACAACTTCAGGGATGTCTTCCTATATACAATCTCCTGAACTCTCCTCCTGAACACACTTGTTTGCTGGCTGCAGCTGAATCACTGTTAGTTGATCTGACAAGCTGTCAGTCAGATTTAGCAATGGCCCTTTACAGGAAAGAACTTGTAGCCCCTTGTGGCAAAAATTACAGTGAACAGCTTGCACTTCTCTTCTGTGGCTACTTATCCCAGCACCACCATTTAAGGCACTGCCAACCCACTTGGCTGCAGCTGCCCCATTCACTAGCCCTTCAGGCTAACTTCTCCCCACAATCTTCCAGACTGACTTTTACCAGCCCACCCGGCTGACTCTCAGGAGATCTCCCTGGGAAAGATGAAGACGTAGGCACAGAACAGTCTTCAGGGAGACTGGCTACATATGGCAGTCTCCCCCCTTGTTATTCCCCAGCAGTGCTGATCTACTCATGCTGTCCTCTCTTGCTTCCGTGCCTCCAGGAAGGGCTTCCTCCCATGTGTTATAGCAGGATCCTTCCAGCACCCGGATCCTTCCAGCCCAGGCCCAAGGCAGGACACCCCTTCCCCAGACTAGGGGGCACCCCTCAGGGCCACCAACAGCATCCATCTTCCTCCTGACTGCCCCTGCTGGCATGGTCCATGTCTATTTATGGAATAGTCTCAGTCCCCTTTCAGCCAGCTTCTGGGGATTGGCCGAGGCTCCATAAATATTCAAGGCTGCTCCTCCTAACCTCCATCCACTAATTCTAGAAAATTCTCCGACCTTCTAGACCGGGGCGGGGGGGGGGGCACGAGAGCTGCCAGGATGAGTCACTTAGCCCTGGACTCTAAACCCTAACCCAGATTCTATAGCTCTGAGCTAAACTAAATTGACCTACTCTAAACTCTGGCAATGCTTCTAGCACAAATTAGAGGGTGCTACATTTGGCATTTAGAAGGGACACGCAGAGTTCTCACCCTCTCCATCTCTCCAGCATATTACTGCGTCCTCACTCTCGGTAGTGGCATGGGGTCCCACGTGCACCTAACACAAACTCCATGCGTGCACTTCACTTAACTCTTCCTCTTCCGTACCTGTGTACAGGCAGAGGGCCCTGGTGGTGCAAATCTGCTCCTGTTGCTATAGGAGACAGATGGCTGCAGAAAGTGTGACGACATGATCTCCCTTGGTGTAAGAGGCTATTCTCACCTGACACATGTACACTCCTACGACAGGCCACTTGAGAAACCTTTGTTCCCCTTGGTAACCACTTTATCTTCACACTGTATTAACTCTTGCACCATTATCTTCATACCCCAATGTGTATTGTAACCCAAACTGTAACTATGTGTGCCGGTTGCTTGCATTACACGCCTTTAGTAACTTCAGACCAGGCAAAGGCAACGCTTCAAACACTTTACTTGAATAAATGAACATAATGACATACGCAGACAACAATTCAAAATAAAGTGCAGTCTTTCCCCTAACATCTCTAGTCTCTAACTAACTATGCCTGGTTTCTTCAGGGAGGACTGCAAGTCCTAGAAATCCTCCTTTTTAGCGGGAACTCCGACCTCAACATAGCACTGGTAATCCAGACTCTGGCAATGGTGGTGAGCAGGTCCATGACAAGTGAGCAAGGTCCAATGTCTCCTCGTAGTAAGTACCCTCCTGGGTCCAGGCCTCCCTCCCTTTTATAGCACACAGGACCAGAGGAGGTGGGCCGGACCCAAGAAAACCCACCAAGAAAGACCCGAGAAGCACAATTAACCCTAACTTTCCCTATCAGGGCAGCATTAACCAATACCTGCCTACAAGTGGAGAGATGTTACCCTTCTTAGGGAACCCATACAAGGGGATAAGGGGAAACGGAATAGCCTTTTGTATAGAGATTGACACAGCTAAAGGTATGTGCACCACTGCCACAGCTGAAACCATAGTTTATGTTATCATTAAAGGGTGTTTATTCATACAATGAAGAAGGGATCTTGTACCAGCCATTGTACTCATGAAAGGTGTACTACTGAATTGCACAAAACCTGTTACACAAGTGTAAAGATGTCAACATCAGTAAACAAGTTCAGTTTATTCACCAATTCCAGGTGTGGTCACAATGCGTAGGAATCGAGTGTGTGCTATTAAAGTGAATGCTAAAAGGGAATGAAGTGTAAAATTAGGATGATAGGCAACTGAGCAAAAGAGTGCAACATCTGCAAAAAAAAGGCAGAGCAGCCAGTTCGGGAAAAGGAATGGTGGTGATCGGAGCAGGAGCAGGAGATCCTGTGTCCTTGTTCCTGATCCCATTTTCTAGCTTCTATCTCCTGAGTTTTGCCCTTGACTATGAGTCCTGTTACCTCAGACATTTACCTCCACCCTGTGCTTGATCATAATCTCACTGTCAGGAAACCCACGGAACGATCTGTGCACTTCGGCACATGCGTGCTCGTACACCAAGGCGCACGCGCATACGTACGCGCGCATCAACACGTTGGCGCCAAAGGCCCTATTTAAACTGGTCCTCCACACTGTCACATTGCTGTTTGGTCTGCAGCTTCTGCTTCTTGTGACCTGTGTTCCTGTACCCGTTACCTTGACCAGGATTGTCCTTCTACTCTGCTTGTCTGCCGCCTGCCCTGACCCCGGATTGCCTTGTGACCTGCCTCTGCCTTCTCCTCTTGCCTTCTGTCGTCCGATCGTTGCCAACCCAGCCTGCCTGACCCTGTTCTGCTGTCCAGCCAGTCTGCATCAGCATCCTGCTCTGCTGTCCAGCCAGTCTGCACCAGCATCCTGCTCTGCTGTCCAGCCAGTCTGCATCAGCATCCTGCTCTGCTGTCCTGCCAGTCTGCATCAGCATCCTGCTCTGCTGTCAAGCCAGTCTGCATCAGCATCCTGCTCTGCTGTCAAGCCAGTCTGCATCAGCATCCTGCTCTGCTGTCCAGCCAGTCTGCATCAGCATCCTGCTCTGCTGTCAAGCCAGTCTGTGTCAGCATCCAGCCCAGCTGCCTGCAGGACTGATCAGGCACTCTTATCCCACCGCGCTCTCGTGGCCGCTGTATCACTCCCAACGGTCCGTGAGCCGGAGTTGTAGGAGAGGTCTCCCTCTGCCGTCTAGCTCACCCTCCAGGTACGTAACACTCACCTTTTAATTTGTGCTTCTTTTTGGTTAGCCATCGCCAGCCCCATTTAATTCGAGGACTGCATTCTAAGAGTTGTTTCATCATCCCTTTTAGGGTGCACTAATAAATACTGGAGCAGTGCCTTAGATGTTGAATCTTGACCATTTTATGGCCTGGTGACCCAGAAGGTCCACAGCAACCATGACAATAGCATGGTCAGGGAAACAGATCAGTGGTGGCAACAAGGAGAGGAGCTAAAATCACAGTCCAAACTGAGTGCTTATTTACCGTGTTTTCCTGGGGTCTCATATGGAGCTGCCTTATGTCTGAAAAATGAGCAGCAGAAGATATGTTAAATTATAAAACAAGCATAAAGTGCACAGAAGGGCTTTTGAGTGTTAGTGCTTCCACTTTATTATGCTATCAATACATGTTACTGACTTCAAGCCAAATCTGCAGCTCTTCAGAGCAACTGCATTGTGTTCAGACAGTAAAAGTCTGTTCAATGAAATATCAACAAGCTTACAGTATATTCTTTGGTGCTATTATTGAAAAATCAGTGCTAATCTACTTTATTAACGTGTAAAGGTGTAAAAATTACAATGTACACTGGACTTTGACTCTAGAGGGCAGTCAGGCTCACAGGCATGATCCAACTGGCCTAAGGCTGCCAGTACATTGATTTTCATTGCTGCCAGTAAGGGTAACCAAGGTGCCAACAAGAGAAAATCAAAGAGTATAAACCATGTTTCTGACTTTTAACATGCGGGTGGGTGTAGCGTGGTGCAGAAAACACTCAGATTCCCAATGCAGAGAACAGAAATATATTATTTGGATCAAGAAAAGTGACAGCTGCACCTCAAGAAGTTCCAATGCCATTTACTGAAAGCACCACAGAATCATATCAGGACACCACAGGAAAGATAGATGTATGTTTGTACATGTATCTTTCCTGTGGTGTCCCAATATGATTCTGTGGTGTTTTCAATAAATGGCATTGGAACTTCTTGAGGTGCAGCTGTCACTTTTCTTGATCCAGAAGTTCACAGAGGCGAGCCGGAGTTAGCACTCGTTGGAGGTTCCACATTATACCTTACTATATCACCTGGAGCAGCAGCTTTCTTTCTTTACTAGAAATATATTATAACTAGTGTTGAGCGAACCCGGACTGTAACGTTCGGGTCCGTACCGAACTTTCGGGTGTCCGTGGCACGGACCCGGACCCGGACATTTCAAAAATCGTTCGGGTTTCCTCGTACACTGACGTCGTGACACTGAGGTCGAATATTTCTCCGACCCAGTGTACTACGTGACCGGTTAGTGTCGGTACGGTAATCATCCGTACCGACACTACCGAAGATTCCCGTTTGGTCACTTTGCGAACAACTAACCGACGGGACGTCGAAGAGTTGTGCACCTCATTTTATCGTCTTGGGGCCTGGCTTGGGCTTGCTAAAAACTTTACAGGCCCAGGCCCAGGCACGGTGCCTGTGGGCTTTCAAGCCATGCCTGGGCTTGCAATGTCAGGCCCAAGCGAGTTGTGATCAATATTATATAAAGATCATTTCTTTCTTTCGACG
>BLSH010458018.1:193289-211977 GCA_018402905.1 Glandirana rugosa | reverse complement strand
CCAGGCAGAGACCAAATGGACTAGGCAGTTTAAGGTCTGCACATTCAGACGTCCCTAATAGCTCCTATATTTAGAATGGAATGTTGGAAAGCAGCCAATGATGGTGGAGAATTCATTTTACTGTGTTCTAGATAGGGTTTTTTAGTGAGATTTGGGACGTTTGCCCTGTTACTATGCAGATTACACTTCTCTTTCTTATCTAATCTGTCTATTCCAGCAATTAGCAACAGAAGCACAGCTAGAGAGAGATTCCAAAGGTTTTTTTTCTTTCTAGTTTCTATCTAGCTGTGCTGGCTGTTGGTTAATAATTATAGTTCATTTTTATTTTTATTTCTTACTTATTTTTTTGGTGGGGCGTAGCCCCCCAGCCCGTATGGACGAGCCTCCACTGCCTATGACTAAGCCCAGGTGACTGGGGTGAAACGTGCCGGATTAGTAATAGGATACCTTATGATTAAGCTCCAGTGATTGGGGTGAAACGTGTCTTATTAGTAATAGGATACCCTATGACTAAGCTCCAGTGATGGGGTGAAACATGTCAGATTAGTAATAGGATACCCTATGACTAAGCCCCGGTGATTGGGGTGAAACGTGTCAGATTAGTAATAGGATACCCTATGACTAAGCCCCAGTGATTGGGGTGAAACCTGTCGGATTAGTAATAGGATACCGTATGATTAAGCCCTGGTGATTGGGCTGAAATGTGTCAGATTGTTAATAGCGTACGCTATGACTAAGCCACGGTATTGGGGTGAAATGCTTATTTTTTGACTGCACAGGCTGGCTGGACAGAGCGGAGATCCACACACATTCACAAAAGACCAGTCTGTACTTTCATACAGCATTTGGCCTTCTCCCTGCTATTCAGACGATGTTCACAAACCGTCTGTTTGGAATTACAGAACTAGAAATGGCGGTATATTGTCGCTACCTAAACATGGCTCCTTTTCATGACTCCCAGAGGGGATAAAAAGGAAAATTCTCTCAATCATCCCAGAGCAGAAAGATATTATTTACCTGAATTGGCTCCAATAAGTGAAAGTAGTTTTATCCTTGCACCGTTGTCAGGCAGGCGATTACAGTGAATATGGTGTGACATTAAGCGAAGCATCAGTGTTATGATACGGTAGTTTGTAGCAATGCTCTCTCTTTTAGTATTATTAAAACACTAACTTGCATCTGTAATACATCACCATCTGCTTGGAGCAATCAGCCGTAGCTTTTTATTGCAGCGCTAGATTTTATATCTGGCATTTAAGGCGGCATTCTGATGTTCGGAGTCAGTTGTGCAGAATTTAAGCCGAAAGATATTGTGGTAAAGAAGACGGAGGAGAGCAGGGACTCATCTTAAATTGAATCCATGCACTTCCTTCCATATCAAGATTCAGCTTATTTAATGCTTCTTAAACCTGTCCTGTATGGAAGATGAAGACCTTTCAAGGTGGACTTCACTTTTGAAAATACTACATGCCTGGCTTTTGTGATAATTCTATGGCTTCAATAAACCAAGACCAATATAGAGATAAGGACATGTTAGAAGACGTGCCAAAATAAATAAAGGAAGATAAATAGGAGGAATAAAAAACGTCGCTTTTTTGGAGAAAATCCTGCTACAGAACCCCTTCAGTGTTGCCCACACACAAAACAAAATGGTTTGATGGAGGGAACTGGTTATTTGATGCAATATGCAACTTCTTTGCATGTAGATTATAATTTATCTTTAACCAATTCCCGACCGGCTCACGTACTTTTACTGCTGCAGTGTGGCTCGATTGCTCGAATCGCCGTTTATAAATGGCAATTCGGGCAGGCGCAGCTAGGGGGCGAGAGCGCACCGCTGGCAGCGTGCTCTTGTGCCCGCCGCAGGCTCCCTGAGTGTTCCCACGGGTCGGGCGGACTCGATGTCCGCCGGCAACCCGCGATCGTCTGCTACAGAAGAAAAACAGGGTTCCTTGCTCTGTTAGGCGGCATGACAGAGATCTACTGATCCCTGTCACTGGAATCAGTTAGATAGTCAGGTCCCTGTCAGCCCAGCCCCCACACAGTTAGAACACGCTGAGAGAACACAGTTAACCCCTTGAGTGCCCCCTGCAGGTTAACCCCTCCCCTGCCAAATGACATTTATACAGTAATCAGTGGCTATTTTTAGCTCTGATCGCTGTATAAATGTCATTGGTCCCAAAAAAGTGTCAAAAATGTCTGATCTGTCCACCGCAATGTCGCAGTCCTGCTAAAAATCGCAGATAGCCGCCATTACTAAAAAAAAAAATTGGAAAAACGACATAAATGAATTCTCATAGTTTGTAAATGCAGCAACTTTTGTGCAAGCCAATCAATTTACACCTATTGCGATTTTTTTTTATACCACAAATATGTAGAAGTATATATATATCGGCCTAAACTGATGAATACATTTGTTTTTTTATATTTTTTTTTTGGATTTGGATTTTAGCAAAAAGTAAGAAATATTGGTTTGTTTGCAAAATTTTTCTTTTCTTGTTTATAACGATGATTAGAAATGACGCAGAGGCGATCAAATACCACCAAAAGAAAGCTCTATTTGTGGGAAAAAAAGGACGTCAATTTTGTTTGGGTACAACGTCACACGACCGTGCAATTGTCAGTTACAGCGGCGCAGTGCCAAATGGCAAAAAGTGCTCCGGAACCATAGGTGATAGGAGCCCCACATTTTGACCAGTCGTGGGGTTGGACTTTGGCTACCCAGAACGCTGAGCTACGACCCTCAAAGCTCAATCATTTGTTTTTTTTTATGTTCATAGCTCTGCCTCCCCTGACTGCACATCCCTGGTATATACTGTATATTGTGATTCTGTACTTGCCAAATATGTTTGCATTTTAAATGTGGGCAGCTGAAGCTGCTGCCTGTTCTCTTCCTGGATTTACACAGACACACAGAGGCACACCTCCAGCTCTGCAGCTCTCATTGGCTCTCTTATGACTCACCCCCCTCACTTCCTGGCAAACTCTCTTTCTCAGAGAGAGAGAGAGAGAGAGAGAGAGAGAGAGAGAGTTTGCCAGGAATATAAGGTATTTACTGGCAGAAAAAAAATGTTTTACTATCCAAAGTTAAAACAACAAGGGCAGAATATTTAATAGATGGAAAGATGAAAAATGACTGAAGGTTTAACTCCAGTTGGCAAATGTGCTGTTTGGAACTCTCCATGGTGCTGAATGCTAAGGCCACACAGGAAAAAAGTGAGATTTATTACATTCAGTGGGTCAGTCCACCCAAATATGATATTTTACCTTCTGTTCCTGTCTGGGAATTTTGAGAACCCCTTTACAATGGTCACTGCATGTGAGTAGAGAATGGGAACTCAGCACAGAGATCTCACCAATGCAATTCTCCAGCATGTGCCAAAATAAGCCGGCAGCGCCCATGCAGCTGCTCCAGTGGTTCCCACTCTTCTCCCTGGATGGGTTAGAACAATTCTGATTGGTCACCGCCAGCACAGAGCATCAATCTGATCCATCCCAGAAACCTTGCAGAAAGAAGAGGAAGAAAAGGAGGAATTTGAAACCCCCCGGACCTTTGGAGCAGCTACATAGGCAATGACAGCTCAGCACTCGTGGAGTAAGTAAAGTGGGGATCAGGGAGGTGGGGGGGATGCACTGTGTTAGTTCATGCTTTCTTTTTTTTTTCTGAAATATTGAACCTACATTTTAAAGTGGTTGTAAAGGCAGAAGTGTTTTTTATCTTAATGCATTCTATACATTAGGACTATAGAAATCTTGAGTGTGCAGCCTCCCTAATATTTTCCTGAGCCCCATCTCCATCCAGCGATATTGCATACGAGAGACTCGGCTGTCCGTGGACTCTCCCTCATTGACTGAAACAGCGGAGAGGTGCCATTGGCTCCCGCTACTGTCAATCAGTCAGTGAGCCAATGAGGAGAGAGAGGGGGCAGGGTTGAGCCACGGCTCCATGTCTAAATGGACACAGGGAGCTGCAGCTCGGCTCGGGTGACCCCATAGCAAGCTGCTTGCTGTGGGGGCACTCTGCAGGAGGGAGGAGTCAGGAGCGACGGTGGGGGACCCGAGAAGAGGAGGATCCGGGCTGCTCTGTGCAAAACCATTACACAGAGCAGGTAAGTATGACATGTTTGTTATTTTTCAACAAAAAAAAAAAGACTTTAGTGTCACTTTAAATCCAATAAATCCAAAACATATTTTTTAATAATATTTTTAACAGCGCTCAGTGTTATAGTGCTGTAACAGTTAGCCCTGGTTCACGCTGCTGCGACTTCTCATGTGACTTGCTGCAATGTGCAACACAAAAAGGCGCATGACAAGTCAAAACACATTCATTTCAATGGATGCCATCTTAATTGCTGCAAGTGGCTTCAAAAAAATAAATAAATAGTTCCTGCAATACTTTTCCTTGCAACATGAGTGCCATAGACTGCAATGTTAAATTCAAAAAATTTTCAAGGAAGTCTTTTTTTTGTCTTATCTTTGCGACTTTGGCTGTGGCTTTTGTTGCGGTGTTTTGTAAATTCAATAATACGTATCGCACTCTGTATTATTAGGATTTGCCAAAGCCATCAAACACCAGTCATATTGAAGTCCCATTGAAGTCTCAAGAATGTCGCAATTCAAAGCTGCTCTGGAAGTTTTGGGGTTGCAGCAGTGTGAGCCGAGCCTTCATGTTCCACAATAAGACCCCTTTCACACCAGGGCTGCCCTAGTGTTAGCGGTGAAATGCCGCTAATTTGCGGTGATTTACCGCTGTTATAGCGGCGCTTTGACACCACTATTCGGTCGGCAGTGGGGCGCTTTTAACCCCCCCTCAAGAGGTTACAAGTACCGGCGCTTCCCATTCATTTCAATGGACAGGGGCGGTGGAGGGGCGGTGCATACAGCACTCCCACACTGCCCCAAAGATGCGGCTTGCAGGACTTTTTTTCCCATCCTGCAAGAGCACCGCCCAGTGTAAAAGCACTCCGGCTTTCACACTTGGGTGCATTAGGAGCTAATTTAGAGGTGCTTTACAGGCGCTGTTTTTAGCTAAAAAAAGCCTACAAAGCGCCTCCGGTGTGAGAGTGGCCCAAATGTTAACCTTCACCACTGTAACAACACCCTGGGGTCAAAAGGTGCGCTTTGGCACTGGTTGTATATCCCTTGGGCTTCTGCAGACAGTAATTAGACATTTGCGGTTCGTTTCATTCTGAATTGAAATTCAGACAAATTTTTTGTTATTCAGAAATTTGGATTAATTTCTGAATTACAATAGTAACTAATTTAAACAAATATGAAATAATGAATCAAAATTTCGGATGAAATTCTAATTCAAATAGTTTTCAAATCCAATTTGAATACTTTTCAAATCAAATTCGATTACTTTTCTAATCAAATTTGAATACTTCTCGAATCAAATTCGAATTTCTGAATAGAAGAAAATTATAATAGAAAAGAATATAATAGAATATAATAGAAAATAAAAGAATAAAAAAAAATAGAATAGAAAAGAAAGGGGCATGGTCTGGATGCCGAGGAAGATGGTTGCATAAAACCGTTGCTCTGCCACACCGCGATCCCTCTCTCCTGCCGAGCGAACATTAGGAGCGCCAAGAATGGGCAAAACACAAGGGGAACTGTCCCCCACCTGGTCGCGCTCTCTGGGGCTCACACTGCGGACACGGATGCCTCACTAGCGGAGATATTCCGTGAGATATTCCGCGCCCGACCCCGGAAGCACAGGCACAAGCACAGGTGAATCAGCGAGACGTAGTAGCCGCAGTCCGGAGAGACGAGACGCACCAGGCACATCATGAAGGCCGCCACGACCAGAAGATCAGGTACACCAGCCTGTCAGTATTTCTGATCTGCAAGCTATCGCTGCTGATATCAAATCACCTTTACAGCAGCGATAGCAGACTTAAGACGGGACTTTCACAATATGGCGACAAGGGTAGAGGAAATAGAGGATATTACAGCACACCATGACATAGATATACATGTCTCCAGGAGCTCTATAGACTCACATACCCTACAACTTAGGGATATGAGACGCCATATAGAGGACTTGGAAAATCGCGGACGCAGACATAATATCAGAATAAGAAATCTGCCTGAGTTCTTTGAATCTGACCAACTTCTACCTGCTTTACTAGATATCTTTAATGACCTCCTGGGGAGACCGCTGGAAACCCCGGTGGATATGGAAAGATATCACAGAACACTTAGACCCAGGGGGAGAGACAATGAACCACCCAGAGACATAATATGCAATATTGTGAATTTTCAGCTAAAAGAGGAAATACTTCGCAATGCCAGGCTTAGGAATCGCATATTATATCAAGGCCATGAAATAAAGCTTTTTCAAGATCTTTCACAAATTACATTACAGCAACGCAGAGACATGCGCCCCCTCCTGGATATCCTGAGAGAGAGGAATATAGCTTACAGATGGAAATTCCCTTTCTGCCTCTCTGCAGGACCTCCTAATCGTCCTGTGCTATTAAAGGTGCCAGAAGATCTGCCTTCTTTTTGTGAGAGACTCAATATCCCGCATGTTCTACCAAACTGGTATTCTGACTTATGTCCTCAACACCATGATCTACCTTTAGAGGAACCAATGGAGATGCCTCATCAAGGTGACCCACACTCTCAAAGGCGACGCCGGCTATCAGCTAGATTCTCTCCCCCACCAGTAAATAGATGCTCATCTGGGGAGGGGAGTCTCACATCATCCCCGGCCCACCGCAAACCCAGGAAAGACTGAGACACACCTCAATCCCTCATTCTGCCTATAGTAATTGCTATGGGTTAAAAAGTAGAGCCTGATTATTCCATTTGCCAACTCTCATGGCTTATAAATGACACAGAAGAATATCTCAGTTATCTTGCCCAGATTCTTCTCTTCCCTTTCTCATATGCCAAAGTTTATAAGACAGGCATCTACCCCACATGTTAATATGTTATCTGTTAACCTGTTCTACTAACTTTAAGCCTCATAATTGGTGTGTTGTAAGTTGTTCAAAACAAAGAACTATGCTTAGCTAAGCAGGAGTGAACACTTCATAAGCATTAATGTTACGGCTGATCCCCCATAAGCCATACTACAGACGACGAATACCTAATCCTTACACCAGGACCACGATACCACCTGCGCCAAGAAGCCCCTGAACACTTGCATAGTGAATACATATTTTAAACACATCATTCTTCTCGACCCAACAATCTTTGTTATAAACGTTCTATCCCCCGCTACCTAAGTAAACAATTTATCACAAGATGGCTCACAGAGACTTAGAGCTTTACTGCAAGAATAGACGTCCAGTATGGCCTTATATACAATACGCACAAAGGACAAGTACAGATGGCCACCGCATCTAACCCATTGAGTAGGACTATCGTTAGTTGTCTAATACACCATATAGTAGGCTTTGTTGTATATCATATGCATACTGAACTTATTATTTTTTTTCTTTTGTTGTTTCTGCTATGCGGGTGCACTCCTTCTAGAGAGACCTGAATCACCATCAGATCTCGCACGCCTTACAACCTATACTTCATAAGCTGAACAAACCAAGGTAAGAATTCTCGCCTCTTTAATTCTAACAATTTTAAACGCAACAAGAAAGGACTTCACTCGCATGGCAAAATTAAGTATATTCTGTCTTGGTTTAGACATTTTTGCCTTGCTTCATCAAACACTCAATACTCCAGGGTTTTTTTTTTTTTCTTGCTATTGGATATGCCTATGTGGGCATTCCCCCCCAGGCGGGAGAGCCTTATCTGGGCGGATTATTTTAGTCGGAGCTGTGCCCCACATCAGTGGGGATACCTGCGACACCTCCAATATTAGGTACACATTTGCCCGGCTACTCTCTTGTCGAGGGGGGAGGTCTCCTATGGGTAATAACCTGATAACAAACTGTAAGATACCCTCCTTAGTGCTCAATACGAGTGCAGACATTCTTTTTCCTGGCGCCTTAATTGTTCAATTTTCTTAAACAATTACCAAGTGGTATCATGTTAATTTGCTTTGTTTATTAATGTGTTATTCCTGAAAACTAGGCATTTAGTTTGTTCTTATATCTACCCATGATGGGCCCATCACAGATACATCTGTTCATACAAGACCTGCATTCCTCCTGTTTCCAGCTATGGGGAGAGCTAGTTGTATGTACATGGTGATACACAATGGACAGCCTGCAACCATACTTTTGGTTCACCAGTCTTAGCTAGACAAAAGATTATCTTTCCACCTTAATTAGTTATATAGTTTTGCCTTTATGTTTACACTATCAGACAGAAAAGCTGAATTAGTCCACTCCTCTACTCCTGAAATACAGCTACAGGGCACAAATTACCAGTTACCCAATATAACTCTCCTATATATTTCTACTTAACCCTAACTTCCATACCTAAATACTGTCCCCTCACTATCTGCACCCCACTTTCCTTTTACAAGGCCCGGACCCCACATCATTTTACAAACCTACTTCCACTTCAGATTTGTGTAATCCCCCATATAGATTCCTCCTATTAATTGCCACAATAACCATGTAACGACATAACATTATTCCCTATACTTTATACAAAGTCCCTCTACTGCCTACCCATCAACAGACGTCCCCCAAGAGGAAACACTTACTTAATTCCAAATTTATCTTTACCTCCCCCCTTGCCTAATCGCGTTGTTATTACCCTAAAATGTAACTCCTAGTTGAACTTCCATACTAAGAGGGATTGCGGTGAGGCAGAATCTACGGTGAACCGTTTCACGTGTCATACCCATAAGATAAATAGTCGCGTCTGTTATCTTCCCACTTCCAACCCTCCCCCACCACAGCCGCTGAGTCACTTCTCGGCTGACATTCACCGACGATTCGTTGTTCTACTTGGTTGAGCTGGTCTCCCCTAGTAGCCGGTAACCCCATCCCCCCTTCCTTCCCTATACTCTAGTGCCCCCCTCTTCCCTTCCCCCCTTTTTTTTTTTCTCCCTTGGCTTCCCCACACCTGCCAGCAACCTCCCTGCTCAGAATGCAAGACTTAAAATTAATATCCTTCAATACAAAAGGACTCAACACCCCAGAGAAAAGGAGCAAACTTCTGTGACACATGAAACACTTAAGAGCAGACATAATCCTACTTCAAGAAACCCATTTCCACTCAGATAAGATTCCTAAATTAACAAATAAAGACTTTCCCACAATTTTCCAGGCAACAAACAAATTAGTCAAAACGAAAGGTGTAGCAATCTTACTCTCTAAAAATATCCCTTTTGACATAACAGACTCCCTGGGTGATGAAGAAGGACGTTATATTTTTCTCAAAGGCAAACTATGGAATAAACCAATCACCATTGCCAATATATATAGTCCAAACCATGGACAGGTAACCTTCTTTAGGAAAACTTATCGCACCGACCTAATCGCATTTCAAAAGGGAATACTTATTCTTGGAGGGGACTTCAATATTGCATTGAACCCCCTCGAAGACACCTCATCCGGCACCTCCTCAATTAAAAAGCAATTACATGGTGCCTTACTACACAACACATGGCGAACACAACACCCAAACACGAAAGATTATACGTTCTACTCTATGCCGCATAACCGTTACTCCAGAATTGATTATTTCTGGCTCTCTCAAAAAGATCTTCATATGCTTACTAAAACCACAATAGAAAGTATGTTTTTATCCGACCATCACCCCATTACTCTTTCACTTACGTTCCCATATAGTCCTCCACCCTCAAAAACATGGAGGTTAGACACTTCCCTTCTCACTGATCTGGAAACGAGTAAAATAGTCTATAACAACATTAATGAATTCTTCAGAAACAATGACACCCCCTAAATGTTTCGTTAGAGATAACGTCTTCAAAGGGGCACCCTCACAATTGGGAGGTACCATCGGTGAGCTGCTGGATAAAAGAGGTGGAGTGGAGGGGAACTATCCATACTGTACCAGCAGAAGGTTATTTCTGCCTGCTTATTTGACCCACTAGGAATAGTGAGTGCCTGATTCTTGGTAAGAGTACCCATCTACTTTCATCACATCGGGTGTGCATGCCTTGGTGGTGGAAGTGTACTTTGAATGAACCTTGAAGATTTTGTTTCCTTTATCACAAGGGACTTGCGGGATATTTTGGGACTGTGTTGCTTTGAAGGACACCCTTCCTTATTATTAATTTATTTGTCACATGGTCTATTATGAGATGATGTTCTGTATTTATATCACAGTTTGCTTTGTATATTGATTTTTTGTTATTGTTATGAATTTTTTCTGGAACTTTATGTTATATTGAAGCTCCAGGAATTTTAGACTTCACGTCACATTAGAGCTTAGACATTTGGAATCAATTTAGTTATTTACTCTTTATATATATTTTCTTCTGAACACAGACCTAAAAATTTTAGCAAACAGAATTCTCCCTTTTATCCCAAACCTGATCCACAGAGATCAAGTTGGTTTTGTCCCAGGCCACGAAGCTAGGGATAATACCATAAAAATTATCAATATACAACACTGGCTCTCTAAAAAGAAAATGCCGGGATTCCTACTTTCTCTAGACGCAGAGAAGGCGTTTGATAGGTTGGCATGGGACTATCTAAGGGCGACCCTTGAGGCCTTAGGCCTGGGTCCCAGGTTAATAGCATTTATCATGGCCTTATACTATAAACCAACAGCTAAAGTAAGAGTCAACGGCCTCCTATTAAACGCCTTCTCTATACACAATGGTACCCGTCAAGGCTGCCCCCTATCCTCCATACTCTTTATACTTACCCTGGAACCATTTCTCCAAAAATTAAGAAACAGCAAGGATATAAAAGGAATTCAGATTGCAGAACACCATTACAAAATTGCTGCATTTGCTGATGATATTTTACTCTTCCTTGCAGACCCTCTCGTATCTATACCCAACGTCTTAAAGGATTTTGGTGAGTTCCAGTACATCGCCCACTTCAAAATAAATTTATCTAAATCAGAAGCTCTGAATGTCTCTCTTCCATCTAACTTGGTTAAAACATGTAATTCAAACTTCCCCTTTATCTGGCAAAAAGATGCCATCAAATATCTGGGCATACACCTAACATCTTCACCCTCCAATCTCTTCAATAGAAATTTTCTTTCATTACTTCAGAACATTAAGGAAGATCTCATCAGGTGGCACAAGCCACACTTCTCTTGGTTTGGCAGAGCAGCCTTCATAAAAATGAACATCCTTCACCCGGGTCTTATATCTCTTTCAAACTGTCCCTATCGCAATTCCCCTTGCATTCTTTTCCAACTTCAAAAAGTTGTGCTCTCAATTCCGTTGGAATAAGAAAACACCCAGAATTAACTTTTCTCAACTCACCACTCCCAAGCTAAAAGGTGGCCTGGGCATCGTATATCTCAGACTATACCACTGGGCTTGTCAACTCCAAAGAATTGTAGATTGGAACGCACACCACTTAACTAAAGATTGGGTGTCATTGGAAAAAAACTTTTTCTGATATACCCTTACACCTTACACCTTGGATTCCTTCTACACATCTACCACAAGAACTTAGACGACACCCTATTATAGGCCTGGCCTTAGATATTTTCAAAAAAGCCTCTAAAACAAGAGGAATTTCAGACCCATCAGGTCTTATGACACCCATTCTGCACAATCCAATATTTCCACCAGGTAGGAACAAATCCTTTCTAAAAGGTTTCGAGCCACATACCGACCTGAGCTTACACCATATTGCCCCAAAGGGCAAACTACTCACACTTCAAGAGCTTAAACTTAAATGGCCTGACTCCTCTATCAACTTTGACACTATCTGTTCCAACAGAAAACCGATACAACACACTATCTCAACTATACACTCCATACTCTGGGCAAACATGACCAACAACAATAGTAGATTCTGTGCGTCATGGAGCAGAGACCTTCAACTAGATTTAACAGACAAACAATGGTACCAAGTCTATGATCTGGTACACAAAGGCTCGGTGAATATCACCATTCAGGAAAACAACTTTACGCTTTTGACTCGCTGGTATAAAACCCCATCTATTCTCAAACTTTATCATTCGAACTTAAGTGACCAATGCTGGCAATGTCAACAGGAAACAGGAAGCCTCCTACACATTTGGTGGGACTGCAAACACATAGTCCCTTTCTGGGAAACACTAAGGAATCAAATTAATTTGATTACCTCCCAAATATTCCCATGAAACCAGAACAGTTCTTGCTACATATACAACATTTACCTATACCGTAAATCACTCACTTTGCATATGATTAATGCCGCCAAACTTTGCATTCCTAGATCTTGGGGTACCCCCAAGATACCAACAGTAGCGGAATGGCACAAACAAATAGAACATATAGCAAAAATGGAAGAATTAATTGCCATGGCACGTGACTGCCCAACCAAATACACCAAAACGTGGTCTGATTGGCTCCAATATAAACAACTTGCCAATTCTCCAGCAAATGATCCCCTATAGGTCCCTCACTAAGTCCAACTCCTTCATACCCTTATGTAAGCCAAAATGATATTTCAGATATGGGGACCCCCCTATCCCCCCCTTTTTTTTCTCTCTTTCTTTCTCCTCCTCTCTTCCCACCCTCCCACTCCCCCCTCCCACCCCCCCCCTTCCTCTACCCATGAGTGTGATTCCTCTATGCGCTGGTCGCAAGGAATCATCCATACAGAAGTACATAGTCCTTACCTAAGATCTTTACGGGATTTACAGGGATAACGTCACGGAATCCATCAAAACAAGCACTTCCTTATCCACGACGTCCAATCCCACAATCTAGGACCCTAGTTGATTCCATTATCCCGCTTTTTAAATATACGTAAGTAAATTCTGCTTTACCCCCTTATGCGCTCATTCCTCTCTGAAGAAAAGAACTTCCAACCAGCTTTTCATTATGTTTGAACCTTAATTTGTCTCTCTTGCTTTGAATTGTTAATTTCTATCAACTATTGTAATACAGAAACGTTCAACCCTGTATTTGAGATCTCTGTACTTCACATTTACTTTAATAAACTTATTTTGGAAAAAAAAAAAAAAAAGAAAACAAAGGACAGAATACACAATAAAAGAACAGAGTGAAAAAGGATAAAATAGAATAGAATATAAAAGAACAGCATCAAATAAAATAGAATAGAAAATAAAGGGATAGAATAGAATAAAATAGAAATAATTTAACTATCTTCTGAAATTCGAATTACGAATAGAATACATTTGAACTTTAATAGACTAGAAAAGAATAGAATAGAAAATAAAATAATAGAATCAAAAAGAATGAAATAGAATAAACAATATAAACATAATAAACAATATAAAAGACAATTAGAATTTTGAATAGAATAGAAAAGAACAGAATAGAAAATAAAAAATAGAATAGAAAAAAACAATAGAATGGAATAGAAAGAATATAACCATCTTCCCAAATGCAAATTTCAAATAGAATAAATTTGATTTCGAATAGAATTTGAATCAAATGGAATTTGAAACATTTGAATCGATTCTAATTTGAATAATTGAAACACATTCCTAAAACAAATTAAACAACTTATTAACAACAATTAACAAAACAAATGTATGTAAATAACAAAATAAAACTAAACACATTTTTTCATTCTGCACATTCCTAACAGTAATCACAGTTTTCCTTCCCTGAGTTCTTACTCAGGACAGCAGAGGGCCCCGGTGTTTAACCACTTCCCGCCCGGCGCATTGGCTCATTATCCTGACTGGACGTCTATTGACGTCCTCAGGATAATCCGCGATCGCAGCGATCGGTGGTGCTGTGGGTCAGTCTGACCCACCGCATTACCGACCGAGGTAAAAGGATTCGATCCGAAGCCTTTTACCATGTGATCAACTGTGACCAATCACGGCTGATCACAGTGTAAATAGGAACAGCCGTTTATCGGCTTTTCCTCTGCTCAGGTCTGCAGACCTGAGCAGCGGAGAGCCGATTGGCTGCTCTCCTGACAGGGGGGGCTGCGCTGAACGTTTATCAGCGCAGCCACCCTCAGGATCACCCCACTGGACCACCAGGGAGCTGGATTAGGACCCCCAGGGAGCCCCCCCCGGACATCGCATGGAGGCCGCCCAGGATCACCAGGGGAATTACACAGAGGCCGCCCAGGACCACCAGGGAGACCCCACTAGACCACCAGGTAAGGGCAATATTATGCACTGTAGGGATGGCACTGTGCCCATGTATGATGCCTGCCAGTGCCATCCCTAACAGTGCTTGTTGCACCAGTGCCCACCACTGCCACCTATAAGTGCCCACCTGTGCCACCTATCAGTGCCCATCAGTGCCCAGTGCCACTTATCAGTGCCGCCTAGGAGTGTCCATCAGTGCCGCATATCAGTGCCACGTATCAGTGCCCCTCAGTGTTGCTTGTCAGTGCCGCCCATCAGTGCTGCATATGTGCCCCATCATCAGTGCAACCTTATCAGTGCCACCTCATCAGTACCAATCTGTGCTACCTCATCAGTGCCCGTCAGTGTAGCCTCATCAGTGCCCATCAGTGTAGTCACATCAGTGCCCGTCAGTGAAGGAGAAAATGTACTTTATACAAATTTTTGTGACAGACACAAAGAAAAATTTTTTTTTTTTTCAAAATTTTCTGTCTTTTTTTGTTTATAGCGGTGATCAGAAATGACGCAGAGGTGATCAAATACCACCAAAAGAAAGCTCTATTTGTGGGCATCAAAATGATAAAAAATTTGTTTGGGTACATTGTCGCACGACCGCGCAATTCTCATTCGAATCGCAACAGCACTGAAAGCTGAAAATTGGTCTGGGCAGGAAGTGTTCTAAGTGCCTGGTATTGAAGTGGTTAAATAGTTTGGTTATTTCTTTCCCACTGTCTATTTTGTTCTGTGCCGTCCATCACTTTATTTTATGTTTTTTTTTTTCCTCTGATCTTTTCTAATGAATCTTGAGAGAAATATATGGCACCTATAATTTGTACTGTAAGATTTACAAATGTGAAAGCATTGATTTGTAAATGGGATGTAATAGCAGTGATTTCTAGATGTTTCATATACTTAGCATGTCTGCAGTACCCGACCATTTCTTGCAGCAAACACAGTCGTAGATTTTAAAGTATATGTAAATCCTCACCTTGTAAAGCAAAACATTTGTGTATAGATATAAAAAAGCATTATAAATGCCCCTTTCCCCTTTTTTTTTATAAGTGATCACATCCTCTCTGTTCTCAGCTGCATAAGAGCTGAGGTGGAGGAGAAACAACACCACACTGAGCTTCCCTGTGCAGGGGAAAGGGGGTGTCAGGATAAGTCTGATCATTGGAGGAGAGCAGGCTGAGTTCCCAGCATAGCTAGAGTACTGACCATGCTGTGCTCTCCTGCTTAGCATGGTCAGTTTTTAATAGGAAAGCAAGCCTAAGGGTACTTGGTTGCCACCAAGTCTTTCTGCACAATTCTATCATTTCACCACTTGCCAAACGTAATTCGTATACATACGTTGCGGTTTGCAAGTAGTTTACAGAGATTATGGCTGAAGATATCACACATTACCCTGGTACCAAGAAAAACAGGAAAGAAAGATAATGGGGCTTTGAGTGAGGTTGTCATAGCTATTAGTGGTGCATGGGCTGTATAGGTATATATGTATAAAATGCATATAACTTCCAAAAGATTTTTCATGAATAAGATGCCGTAAAGCATATATTAATTAAAATACGTATGTATTATTTAATGATTGATAATGGAATCATAAAGAATTCATATATATACAATAAAAATAAGGGCAATACATGATATAATTGTCACGTACCTGGTAGGCGAGTCTGACTTATGCAGTAGGCAACCTCCCTTACTAACCTGACTCGGGAACCCCTAGTACAGCAGACAGGTGGCTCGGGAGTACAGGAGAGCACGAGGGTCGGACTGGATCACTGGTGATGGTTATAGGTCCGTTGGAGCGCTCGTGCAGCAGGAACGTGGTCGTGCGGGCTGGGTCGGCAACTGGCTGGCGGTGCGGTACAGAGGAACATGCAAAAGAGTGGTCGGGTACAGGCAGGGTTCGTTAACAGGCTGACAGCAGAGGTGCAGAAGGATCAGGCAATCGGATGGTCGTAGGCAGGCCAAGGGTCGGTACAGACGGAGTTCAGACAAGGTCGGGCAAGCCGGGTCACAGGAACAGGAGACAGGAACAGATAACAGGCACAAGTTGCTCAGGAAGGACGGGTACACGCTATAGATCAGACAGCACTTCCTACAGGAAGCAGGAAGTTTAAATAGAGCTGCTCCTTCATGAATTAGAGGAAACCACAACCAAGTGTAATTAACCCACAGCATAGTCTTCTAACAATAATACAAACACTGAGGAAGATAATCATATACAGATCCAAATAAAAATTATATAAATCAGATACAAATTGGGGACGAGAACCCATCCATCCTGATGTAGATGCATACATATACATTATCATATTAGAATCAATGAAACCTTGTACGGGCACCCTAGATATAAACTCTACGCGTTTCATAGCTGAGTGCTACTCATCAGGAGTTTGGTGCAAGATATATCTAAAAAAGATAGAAGAAATGCATATACAATTAGGTATACAGTACCCTCTAGAGAAGAACACCATTAAGATGTTAAGAAAACATTAAAAAACTGTGTACCTGTATCTGACATAGGTAACTATAAGGCTGTGCTTGGTCCTGGAATGCGGGCCCTGGTGGATAGTCTGATACGGGTTGAGGCAGGAGTACCCGCCCACCTGGTAAAGGGAGCAGCCAAGGGCCGTCCGGACCACCACATCATGGTCCCTGAGTGAGACGTGTGAATGGTGTTCCAGTGAACACATGCAATGTCTGTTGAATGTAAAAAAACAAAACAAATGTGAGTAATGATGCATGGAAGAAAAAAAAAAATTTAAAAAATGTGTTAAGAGTGATGTCGGCACTGTGAGTAGTGCTAAAAGTGTATAGTCAACCAGGCCCGTGCCAAAAAATAAAAAACGAAAATGAATAGTGAAAAAATGAAAAAATCCTGCTGTTGCCTGTAGTGTGTAACCATGTGGAGGGGAGTGTGGATGGAATCCTCTCCCAGTGTGGGAGCATAGGTGGCAATCAAACAGTCAGGCCCCGGCTAAATGCTACCCGGCCCGGGGCGGGGTCCCGTCAACGTCATACCAACGCCAATAATGCTGGATATGGGGACGGTCTGACCGCAGCGGGAATGTGCCGTGGATGTCCGTCCCTCCCAGCTATGGCGTTGGGTGGAAAAAGGGAATGTCCCACAAATATGGCGTCATATGACGCAGAGAGTGGGGCGTATGTGTATGACACCGATGCGGGAGAGATCAAACCCCGCCCCGTCACATGGCAACTAGACGGGGACAGGGAGCGAGCTGCCCCGCATCACAATCCCGATGGTCAGACCACACCCACCAGGCCTGCCACACAGCGACCGGGCTATAGACCGAATAGAGGGAATAAAACCTAAGTAGTAATAATGGTGTGTCAAACCAAGGAGGCACTGTATGCCTAGTCCAGGATGGGGGGCATTAATCTAAAGGTCATGACAGATCATTAAAGAAAATGGGTGTCTTCCACCCTAAATATGACCCCGTGTCAGACTATCCACCAGGGCCCGCATTCCAGGACCAAGCACAGCCTTATAGTTACCTGTGTCAGATACAGGTACACAGTTTTTTAATGTTTTCTTAACATCTTAATGGTGTTCTTCTCTAGAGGGTACTGTATACCTAATTGTATATACATTTCTTCTATCTTTTTTAGATATATCTTGCACCAAACTCCTGATGAGTAGCACTCAGCTACCAAACGCGTAGAGTTTATATCTAGGGTGCCCGTACAAGGTTTCATTGATTCTAATATGATAATGTGTATGTATGCATCTACATCAGGATGGATGGGTTCTCGTCCCGAATTTCTATCTGATTTATATAATTTTTATTTGGATCTGTATATGTTTATCTTCCTCGGTGTTTGTATTATATCATGTATTGCCATTATTTTGATTGTATATATATGAATTCTTTATGATTCCATTATCAATCATTAAATAATACATACATATTTTAATTAATATACAGTCAGGTCCACAAATATTGGGACATTGACACAATTCTAATCTTTTTGGCTCTATACACCACCACAATGGATTTGAAATGAAACAAACATGATGTGCTTTAACTTCAGACTTTCAGATTTAATTTGAGGGTATTTACATCCAAATAAGGTGAACGGTGTAGGAATTACAACAGTTTGTATATGTGCCTCCCACTTTTTAAGGGACCAAAAGTAATGGGACTGATTAACAATCATAAATCAAACTTTCACTTTTTAATCATCTCCGGACCGTCTCGTAGTGGTCCCTACTTTGGGTTGCAGACCACTACAGATACGCAAGGTCTGAAGTCCGACATTAATTGACGTTTCCTAAACGTTTGTTCATAATTTTTCACTTTCAAACTAAATACTAACAATTAGTCAGGGTAATGAAAACCAGGGAATTTTTCACCCTCCGTGTATATGTTTGACAACATTAAGGATGTGGCAAGTGGAATAAACCTACATTTATGGGAGTTTAATTTAGACTTTCAGACTTCAATTTCGTGTAGTACAAACAAAGTAAAGTTTAGGTAACACCACCACATATCTCGGTTTTTCTAATCTTAACACAGTTACAGGGTTATAAACA
>BLSH010458018.1:181448-193279 GCA_018402905.1 Glandirana rugosa | reverse complement strand
CTTTAACTTCAGACTTTCAGATTTAATTTGAGGGTATTTACATCCAAATAAGGTGAACGGTGTAGGAATTACAACAGTTTGTATATGTGCCTCCCACTTTTTAAGGGACCAAAAGTAATGGGACTGATTAACAATCATAAATCAAACTTTCACTTTTTAATACTTGTTTGCAAATCCTTTGCAGTTAATTACAGCCTGAAGTCTGGAACGCATAGACATCACCAGACGTTGGGTTTCATCCCTGGTGATGCTCTGCCAGGCCTCTACTGCAACTGTCTTCAGTTCCTGCTTGTTCTTGGGGCATTTTCCCTTCAGCAAGTGAAATGCATGCTCAATCGGATTCAGGTCAGGTGATTGACTTGGCCATTGCATAACATTCCACTTCTTTCCCTTAAAAAAACTCTTTGGTTGCTTTCGCAGTATGCTTCGGGTGATTGTCCATCTGCACTGTGAAGCACCGTCCAATGAGTTCTGAAGCGTTTGGCTGAATATGAGCAGATAATATTGCCCGAAACACTTCAGAATTCATCCTGCTGCTTTTGTCAGCAGTCACATCATCAATAAATACAAGAGAACCAGTTCCATTGGCAGCCATACATGCCCACGCCATAACACTACCAACACCATGCTTCACTGATGAGGTGGTATGCTTTGGATCATGAGCAGTTCCTTTCCTTCTCCATACTCTTCTCTTCCCATCACTCTGGTACAAGTTGATCTTGGTCTCATCTGTCCATAGGATGTTGTTCCAGAACTGTGAAGGCTTTTTTAGATGTTGTTTGGCAAACTCTAATCTGGCCTTCCTGTTTTTGAGGCTCACCAATGGTTTACATCTTGTGGTGAACCCTCTGTATTCACTCTGGTGAAGTCTTCTCTTGATTGTTGACTTTGACACACCTACACCTACCTCCTGGAGAGTGTTCTTGGTCTGGCCAACTGTTGTGAAGGGTGTTTTCTTCACCAGGGAAAGAATTCTTCGGTCATCCACCACAGTTGTTTTCTGTGGTCTTCTGGGTCTTTTGGTGTTGCTGAGCTCACGGTGCGTTCTTTCTTTTTAAGGATGTTCCAAACAGTGGATTTGGCTACACCTAATGTTTTTGATATCTCTCTGATGGGTTTGTTTTTTTTTTTCAGCCTAGTGATGGCTTGCTTCACTGATAGTGACATCTCTTTGGATCTCATATTGAGAGTTTACAGCAACATATTCCAAATGCAAATAGCACACTTGAAATTAACTCTGGACCTTTTATCTGCTCCCTGTAAATGGGATAATGAGGGAATAACACACATCTGGCAATGGAACAGCTGATCAGCCAATTGTTCCATTACTTTTGGTCCCTTTAAAAGTGGGAGGCACATTTACAAACTGTTGTAATTCCTACACCGTTCACCTGATTTGGATGTAAGTTCCCTCAAATTAAAGCTGAAAGTCTGCAGTTAAAGCACATTTTGTTCGTTTCATTTCAAATCCATTGTGGTGGAGTATAGAGCCAGAAAGATTAGAATTGTGTCGATGTCCCAATATTTATGGACCTGACTGTATGCTTTACGGCATCTTATTCATGAAAATTCCTTTGGAAGTTATATGCATTTTATACATATATACCTATACAGCCCATGCACCACCAATAGCCACATGATATGACAATATGACAACCTCACTCAAAGCCCCATTATCTTTCTTTCCTGTTTTTCTCTGTGCTATTAGGGGTGGAGGTTTGTCACTGCGGGGACATGCCAGATCATCTAATTTTTCTTTTTTTCTCATTACCCTGGTACCGGCGGCTGGCTTTCTCATGAAACCGATCCAAGCAACTCTGTGGCCTTGGAGGACCGGAGAGGTGTCATGACATCTCTTCCGGTCCAGGCTGGAAGAATTTTTTTTTTTTTTAAAGTGAAAGATCAAATTTTTTTTATTTTATTTTTTTATTTTTTGCTTTTAAAGGTAAATAAGAGATTTTTTTTTTTCTACCACAGATCTCTCCATAAAGAGGACCTGTCATCCTTATTTCTATTACAAGGGATGTTTACATTCCTTCTAATAGGAATAAAAGTGATAATAAATAAACAAATAAATAAAGAGACAATGTAAAAATAAAGAGTAAAATATATAATAATAACGCATATGTAAACGATATTCGAATGTGAGGTATCACCACAAACGTTAGAGTAAGAGTAATACTTCTACCACTAGCTTTTTCTAACACCCTAGAGAATAAAATGGAAGTCACTGCAATACTTTATGTCACACCGTATTTGAGCAGCGGTCTTACAAACAAAATTTTTTCTGGAATAAATACACATTTTTGAATAAAAAAATAAGAAAACAGCAAAGTTAGCCCAATTTTTTTCATACTGTGAAAGATGATGTTACGTCGAGTAAATTGATACCCAACATGTCAAAATTGCGCCCGCTCGCGGAATGGCGACAAACTTTGACACTTAAAAATCCCCATAGGCGACGTTTAAAAATGTCTACAGGTTACCGGTTTTGAGTTACAGAGGAGGTCTAGCACTAGAATTATTGCTCTCGCTCTAACAATCGCGATGATACCCCACATGTGTGGTTTGAATACCGTTTACATATGTGAACGCAACTTAGGCGTATACGTTCGCTTCTGTGTAAGAGCTCAGAGGGACGGAGCGCTTTACTTTTTTTTTTTTCTTATTTTACTTTTTATTTTACACTGTCCCTTTAAAAAAAATTTTTTGGATTACTTTTATTCCTATTACAAGGTATGCAAACATCCCTTGCAATAGAAAAAAAGCATGCCAGGACCTCTTTAACTACTTCAGCCCCGGAAGGATTTGCCCCCTTCCTGACCAGAGCACTGCGCCCCTTTAACTGACAATTGCGCAGTTATGCGACATTGTACCCACACAAAATTGACGTCCTTTTTTCCCCACAAATAGAGCTTTCTTTTGGTGGTATTTGATCACCTCTGCGGTTTTTATTTTTTTGCGCTATAAACAAAAAAGGGCAATGTATATTCTTCTACATATTTTTGGTATTAAAAAAATCGCAATAAGTGTATATTGATTGGGTTGGGCAAAAGTTATCGCGTCTACAAACAATGGGAATAGTTTGATGGCATTTTTATTATTATTCTTTTTTTTTTACTAGTAATGACAGTGATCTGTGATTTTTATCGGGACTGCGATATTGCAGTGGACAAATCGGACACTTTTGATACTTTTTTGAGACCAATGACATTTATACAGCAATCAGAGCTTTAAAAATCCACTGATTACTGAATAAATGTCACTGGCAGGGAAGGGGTTAAACTGTAGGGGGCGATCAAGGGGTTCAGTGTGTTCCCTCACTGCGTTCTATCTGTGTGGGGGCTGGGCTGGCAGACACATGACAGATCTAACTGATCCCATCACTGGGAACATTAGATCTGTTGTCATGTCCCCTGTCAGAATGGAGATCCGCCATGTTTACACTGGCAGATTTCAGTTCTGCCTCTGTAACAGGCGATCGTGGGTCGCCGGTGGACATCGAGTCCGTCCAATCCGTGGGATCGCTCATGCAGCGTGCAACTGTGTCTGCGCAAGCCGCTGTACAGCTACTGCAATTCGCGCAGCAGTGCCAACATGTCGCTGTATAAGAACGGCGGCCAGTCAGCAACTGGTTAATGTGTGATCTGGGGTCAAAAAGACCTCAGATCTCACGTTTACACTTCAATGCAATAAAACAATTTTTAAAAAGGTTTTTTTTTTTTCAATAAAATAAAAAATTCCCCTTTAAGACCATTCGGCAGAAGTGACGTTTGACATTGCTTCCGTCATCCAATGGTATGGAGTCAATTGGGAGCCATCACGCCCTCACTCGAATTCATGCCTCTGAGGGGAAAGGATCGGGACCGCTCCGCTCTGCCGCTATCGATAGCTCCAGTAAGCGGCGGAGACAACCGAGATGCAGCAGGAGGAGGGGGGCACCTCACCCGCTGCCGATAAAAGTGAATCCACTGCAGAGACCACTTTTATCTGAAAGCGGACCGCCTGACGTTGAAGAGGATACCTGAATTATGGCAGCTATCTGCTGCCATAACAATGGTGTTCAAAGTCAAAGTGCCGACGTATAACGACGGCGGGCGGTCCGGAAGTGGTTAAAGTGTGGCCTATGGAGTACCATAGTTTGTTGCCATTCCAGGAGCGTGCGCAATGTTAAAGCGTGACATGTTTTGCGTTTGCCGCTGCGCAAATACCGTGCGTGTTCTTCTAATGTATTGCCTGCGCAAATACCATGTGTTGTGTTCTTCTTATGTATTGCCTGGGTAGTTGAAATGAAGATAACTTTCTATAAAAATGGTCTCCTATGATAAGTCAACCTATGGTGACACCAACTATGGAGACACATTGCAGGAATTGGAGAAACCAAGCGCAGGCTTCCATTGTATCTCAGAGACAAATTCTTCTTCAATTATGGTAAATGTAACAGGGAATAAAAAAGACCAAACAGAAGATAAACACAACCTGGCTCTTGTATCAGAACAACAGGGGATGAAAAGACGCACGGTTCCATTTTTGCCTGCCGTGATTATGTCACAGATGGGGAAATTTGGGAACAATAGAGGAACTCTATAGCCCTCTTTTCTGCCTGTTGATTAAATGTTATTTTGGCTGCAAAAATAATCCTGGATGAGATAATTGTAGGCTGCTCTAAAAAGATTGTGTTTACACATGTATAAAAAAATTCAGTAGATGATGAACAATGATAGCTGAATACCAGGGAGATATAAAATAATGAACACAGTTACGTATTGATCCACAAAATCATTTTACATTTATTTTGCACAGGTATTTATATAGGATTTACTAAAACTGGAGCACTCAGAATCTGGTACAGCCGTGCATGGCAACCAATCAACTTCTAGATTTTAGCCCACTTCACATTGGGCCGACATGTCGCATGCTAACTTGGTGTCTTTTTCCAGCAATGGCACTGTCCGAATCAGTGGGAAGCTGACTTTGCGGCATGCACCGATTCCTCAAAGTAGTTCCTGCACTACTTTTGGTGACTTCGGGGACGATTTGAATAGACATCTGTGCATGAACCCGCACACATGTTTGTCAAATTGGGACACCCCGTAATCAGGTTGCAAAACGCAGCACGTTTTGCAGAATCGGATCACATGGATGTTCACGGACAAAAAAGGGACCTGCATGAGTTTGGTCCAAATGCAATGCAAATTCAGCCATACAGTTTATAGGGCTGAATTTGCATCCCACAGACCTCGCATGTGATCTGCACAGCAATGCGGTGCGAATCACATGCAATGTCTGGCATCACACCAGTGTGAACCAGCCCTTATTGTTGGAGCTTAATTGAACAATCTGAAGTTAGAAGCTGATTGGTTGACTGGCACGGCTGCACCAAAGTTAGAAGCTGATTGGTTGACTGGCACAGCTGCACCAAAGTTAGAAGCTGATTGGTTGACTGGCACGGCTGCACCAAAGTTAGAAGCTGATTGGTTGATTGGCACTGCTGCGCCAAAGTTAGAAGCTGATTGATTAACTGGCACGACTGCACCAAAGTTAGAAGCTGATTGGTTGACTGGCATGGCTGCACCAAAGTTAGAAGCTGATTGGTTGACTGGCACGGCTGCGCCAAAGTTAGAAGCTGATTGGTTGACTGGCACGGCTGCACCAAAGTTAGAAGCTGATTGGTTGATTGGCAGGGCTGCGCCAAAGTTAGAAGCTGATTGGTTGACTGGCAGGGCTACACCAAAGTTAGAAGCTGATTGATTAACTGGCACAGCTGTACCTAAGTTAGAAGCTGATTGGTTGACTGGCAGGGCTGCACCAAAGTTAGAAGCTGATTTATTAACAGGCACAGCTGTACTTAACTTAGAAGCTGATTGGTTGACTGGCAGGGCTGCGCCAAAGTTATAAGCTGATTGATTAACTGGCACAGCTGTACTTAAGTTAGAAGCTGATTGGTTGACTGGCATGGCTGCACCGAAGTTAGACGCTAATTAGTTGATTGGCACAGCTGCACTAGATTCTGAGTGGTCCACTTTTAGGAAATCTCCCCCTAGTGTGTACATAGTGGGGATCGGCAAGGTGTCCGTACAGGGACACTGGTGTCCGTAGGCGGTCCTTGCAGGGTCAGCAGCCGCCCATTTTTCATTGGGCCGCAGGGAGTTGGTCAGAGGAGCAGGACAGATGAATATTCTGTCCTCCTCTTCCTCTGCCAGCTGCAGTGCAGAGCAAGCGAGACTGTAACCAGGGGTGGATCCACGGGGAGAGGAAACAGGACAAGTGCCCCCCCCCCCAGAGAATATTACCGACTCCAAAGCCGAGATCACGCCCGCCTGGAAGAGGGAGGCGTGAGCAGTTGAGCAGAGGGAGTCGAGTGAATGTTTCTGTAGATAAGCACAGCTAGCATTACATTGTGGATTCTTTTACAGACACCTCTATGCTAAGTCTGCTGAGTTACTGCAGCATAGAGGTGCTAGCTGACAAATGGGGTTGCATCTCCTTTTCATGTAGAAATACAGTGAGAAATTGGGCAGTGAGAAATTGCCCATGTGCCATGCATGCAAACTTTGACTGTCCCATGTGCCATGCATGCAATCTCTGACCGTCCCGTGTGCCATGCATGCAATCTCTGACTGTCCCGGTGCCATGTATGCACCCTCTGACTGTTCTGTGTGCCATGCATGCAATCCCTGACTGTTCCGTGTGCCATGTATGCACTCTCTGACTGTTCTGTGTGCCATGCATGCAATCCCTGACTGTTCCGTGTGCCATGTATGCAATCTCAGACTCTGACTGTTCTATGTGCCATGTATGCAATCTCTGACTCTCCCTTATGCCATGCATGCAATCTCTGACTGTCCCGTGTGCCATGTATGCAATCTCAGACTCTGACTGTCCCATGTGCCATGCATGCAATCTCATGCCACAAACAATCTTTACATTAATCCCCATGATTAAGCTCCAGGAGTGGAGTGAAACGCGTTTGGGCGGTGCTCTGGTCGGAGCCCAGGCTGAGGTTGCCACTCTATTCATTGCAGTATGACGCCATGAATGTGCAACCTTTAGGGGTCACCCTTCCTTTCTTGAACATTTGCAGGAGCCAGGATGAGCTCCTTCCCCTGTCAGCACTCCAGCAGCAGCTGCAGTTGCGCTGTTCACATACCTCCTCCCTATCGAGCCTGAGCGGCACACACACTTTTCTCAGGTCACAGTCTTCATATAAATGTTATTTTAAAACCTTTTTGTACTTGTGGAACTAGGCCAGAGAGTAGACAGAGTGTTTTTTGATGGTTTTCATTTGAAATGTACCTTGGTGTCCTTCACTAAGGTCCATACTTTGAAAAATGTCTGCCACAGCCTTGGTTTATGCCTATCCCTGGTACATAGGTCACATCACTCCCTGTTCTCAAGTAGCTTACAATCTGTAAGATCCCTATCTAACATGCATACTAAGGATGAGCCAAACAGCCCTGGGTTCACTGCAAGCAGCATCCAGCAATCTTCAAAGGAGTTTGGCCAAACCCCATTGAAATCAATGTAAACCAAATCTGTCAACTTAAAAATGCCAATTTTCTTGACTGATAGACAAAGGGCTGTCAAAAATAGCATTGGGGGGCACTGCCTCAAGAACATCCTCCGCACCGCCGACTCTCACCGCTGCCAGTCTGCAATCATGACCGGGAAGACTACCCTGCAGTAGAACAATCTGAAAGAGAGGCTTGAAGCACTTGTGGAGCTCAGCATGGAGGGGATGATGTTGATGGCGGTGCAGATGTATCTAAGTATGTGGACAGCTTTACCCTGCCTGCATACTTAGATGTGTCTAATCATAAACCACGTGAGTTTTTGTACCTTCATTAAATGTAACGATTAGAGTTGAGCGAACCTGAACTGTAAAGTTCGGGTCCGTACCGAACTTTGGGGTGTCCGTGACCCGGACCCGAACCCGGACATTTGAAAAAAAGTTTGGGTTCGGGTATTTGATCACGCATGTTGAATAGCTACAGGGCAGCCAATCAACAAGTGTTTCACTGGTTTGCCCTTAGAAGCCATCATAGCCATGCCTTCTAATGGCATGGCTGTGATTGGCCAGTGCATCATATGACCCAGCGTCTTTATAAGCTGGAGTCACTTAGTGCTGCATGTCACATGCTCTCTAGGTAGTGTAGGGAGAGGATGCTGCCGGCGCTGTGAGGGACAGATTGCAGATATAATAACATCTCATCCTGCATTACAGAACGATCTGATTGTGGACTAGGTAGAGATTACTACTACTACTGCTTAGAGGGACAGATTATTGTTCTAAAATCATCTTCTAGTTCTATAGGGTCAGGTTCCTGCTGTTGCTGTAAGGGACAGATTATTGTTCTAAAATAATTTTACTTCCTTTTGCAGCCCTTTAGCACTTTCCAGGACTTTTTACAATCATTTTTGTGCCGAAAATTTCGGGTCCCCATTAACTTCAATGGGGTTCGGGGTAAAGTTCGGGTCAAGTTCGGTACCGAACCCGGACTTTTTCCCTAAGTTCGGCCGAACCCACCAAACCTGAACATCCAGGTGTTCGCTCAACTCTAGTAACGATATTGTTACACTTAGAGGCGCCTCTCGTCTCTTTTATACTCAGTTGTGATGTAACGCTTCTTGTAGATCAATACATTGCTTGTTTATCAAGTTGAAATTTAATTTAAAAAAATGTTACTTGCAAAACACTCTTAAACCAAGTTACCCTCAATCCAAGGTTTTTACTGCATCTTTATAGAAGGAGGGTGCAGCAGGGGCTGATTCATGTCAGACATCAGCTTGTGCTCTGTTTTAGCAGCTGGCTCCTGGCATTAAAGTAAAAGCAATTTGGCTCCTCCGCTCTTACCAGGAGCCCAGGACCATATCCACCAGCTTCAGGAGGCCAAGCCAGAGGAGACCGAGGAACATCCATTCCCCAATCTCCTCTGCCTGAATGAAACAGAAGTGACAATAATTTCATCACATCCGGTTTTAGAGCGGTCTTTCCCTGGCTGATACAGCCAGGGAAGCAACTAATTGAGCAGATTGTTGCTCAGTTAGATGCTTTGGAGGGCAGGGGAGACATTGGGGTACATTAGGTAGGCTGTACAGAGCCCTGTGATTTCTAACAGAAGCCTTGCTTACACTCAATAACAGTGTTTTTTTTTTCTGAGAGCCTTACGCTGCTTTCAGTATACAATTTGTAGTAGCACTTCACCTCTCTGAGAGGGCCTGGCAGTGGAGAGGGTGGATAGAATTCTGGGGTGCATCACTAGTGGAATCACCAGCAGGAGGAAATAGGTTCTAAATATAGATATTTAATTATCACTAGAGAGATCATCATCAGGGAGATTGGGTTCCGGATTCCCTTATATAGATCTTTCGTTTTCACTAGAGGGATCACTAGCAGGAGGACCTGATTCCCCTATACAGATTTTTAGTTATCACTAGAGGGATCACCAATGGGAGGAAGAAGGTCCTGATTCCTCAATATAGATCTTTAGTTATCACTTGAGGGAACATCAGTGTGAAGATTGGGGTCCTGATTCCTCAATATAGATCTTAGTTATCACTTGAGGGATCACCAGCAGGAGGAAGAAGGTCCTAATTTCTCAATATAGATCTTTAGTTATCACTTGAGGGATCACCAGCGGGAAGATCATGGTCCTTATTCCCCTATATAGATCTTTAGTTATCACTTGAGGGATCACCAGCGGGAGGAAGAAGGTCCTGATTTCTCAATACAGTTCTTTAGTTATCACTTGAGGGATCACCAACGGGAGAAAGAAGGTCCTGATTCCTCAATATAGATCTTTATTCATCACTTGAGGGAACACCAGTGGGAAGATTGGGGTCCTGATTCCCCTATATAGATCTTTAGTTATCACTAGAGGGATCACCAGCAGGAGGACCTGATTCCTCAATATAGATCTTAGTTTTCACTTGAGGGATCACCAGCAGAAGGAATAAGGTCCTAATTCCTCAATATAGATCTTTAGTTATCACTTGAGGGATCACCAGCGGGAAGATCATGGTCCTGATTCCCCTATATAGATCTTTAGTTATCATCAGAGGGATCACCAGCGTGAGGAAGAAGGTCCTGATTCTCCTATAGAGATCTTTAGGGACCTCTAGAGGGATCACCAGTTATAGGTCATTCAGAATGACTGAAGGCCAAGGTCATTCTTCACCTGTGCCGCTGCCAACACATTGTTGATGTTAATCTCTCCCCTGGGCCTGAATGAGTCAACCACTGGAGCAGCTGTGCAGGTGCAGAATGACCTCGACCTTCAGTAATTCCTAAGGCGTGAAGGCTGATGTCATTTTGCACCTGTGCCAACGCTGCTGCCAACATATTGTTGATGTCAAGCTCTTCCCCCAGCCACAAATGAGTCAACCACTAGGCAGTATTGATGGGCTGAGGCGTGTTCAGATTGTATCTGCCAGGAAACCGTCACTGCAAACCGCCAATCATAGGCAGCGTGTGTATGTGCAGCTGTTGGCCAGGAAATGCCTCACTGCCAATGATCGGTGGTGTACAGTGACGGCTTACTGGCGGGTATGTTCCGAACATCCCTACTAGGCAGCAGTGGCACTGTCACAGAATGACCTCGAACTTCAGTCATCCTTAATGAGTGAAGGCCTTGGTCATTCTGCGTCTGTGTCGCCTCCTCTGCCAACACATTTAGAATGACTGAAGGCCGAGGTCATTTTGTGCCTGCGCCTAGTGAAAGACTTATTCAGGCCAAAGTCTAAAGTTGCTTGTACTCATCTCGATTCATACAGATGTACACGTGTATGTCCATATGAGTCTGGACTTTTTTTATGCAGGATCTCTTAACCAGCTTCCTGTCAGCAAGATCCTGGGTGAATTTCAATAGCCGTGTGCATGAGCCCATATAATGGTATAATAATGAAGCTTCAATTGCTCTGCATGTTGCAGTATTTGTTATTTGTCCCTTTTCATCAATCCTGTTCTTTTTCCAATATCCTCGCTGATGCGACCGTACATGTGTGTCTGCTGTTCTGCTCACATTCCGTATTTCTGAGGGATTGGGGACAACGACACAATGGAAGCCTAGTTTTATGTTTGTGTATATTAGGCAGAGATGAGCGAGGCGACATTTACAGGTACTCGTAAAGTGTCTCACTGCCAGTTCTGGCTGCAAAGCTTCAAAAGGATGAAATTCTATTCATCTACCGAATGAGCAATTAAGTATAGCGGAGGAGAGAGACCTACAGCACAACTGGCTCCCATTAAATGGCGGTAATAGCGAGAAACGTTGCTATAATGTATCGCACTGAAGCTCGCTATGCTGTGTTTACTGGGCTGAATGCAGCAAGGGGAGTGTAGATGGGTTTTATTTTTGTGCATTGTGTTACATAAGTGGTGTTAAGTGTAGAATGATGATACACCTACTCTGAGATAGGAGGCTTTTTTGTCACCAGGACACTCTGTGAAATGAAAGCTGTCAAGTGTTTAAGTCATGGAGTTTAGGAGTAGTCTAATATACTTGTAAATGCACCTTTGCCTGTCCTTCCTTCACGTTCCCTTCCCTTGATGACTGCATTTTTCCCTATACTTCTATGACAGGGACCTCCAAACTACAGCCTGCAGGCCAAATCCGTCTCTCTGATGTAAAAAGGGGATACTGATGTAGGGGAAGACATTGATGGGCACTCTAATGTAAAGGGGGACTCTGATATAAGGGAAACTCTGATGGGAACCCCGATGTAAGGGTGGGGAGAACTCTGATAAGGATCCTGATTGGGATGCTGATAGAACCCCTGACATTGATGGCGACTCTGATGGGGACCCTGATGTGAGGGGGGGGGGGGGGGGG
>BLSH010458018.1:157327-181438 GCA_018402905.1 Glandirana rugosa | reverse complement strand
GCACCCCCCCCCCCCCGTTGGTCAGCTTTTCCCTACGGGCAACCAGCGGTGGCTTCTCATGCATCTCCTCACGGTGTCCACACGTCTCCTCCCTCCTCCTACTAGGCGGCCAATAGGATCGCCTGTCCTTTCAGCCAATCTGGTGACGGGTCTTAGGACCAGCTTCCTGATTGGCCGGAAGGAGAATCAGTGTAACAATAGCGAATAGTCATTCGCTATTCTCACACAACTGGGTGGGCTCAGAGCGCAGTGCTCTGCACCCTGAAGCTCCACCCTTTTTTGAAGCCTATTAGTGCCTCTGGCTCTAATCACATGCTTAAAAAAAAACTCCATTGGGGTTTCTTTGCTTTGTTTTACTGAAGTTTTTTCTCTGCTCTAAATCAGTGGTGGTCAACATTCTTTATACAGGTAATACTCAAAAAATTTGAATATCGAACAAAAGTTAATTTATTTCAGTAATGCAACTTAAAAGGTGAAACTAATATATGAGATAGACTCATTACATGCAAAGCAAGATAGTTCAAGCCGTGATTTATCATAATTGTAATGATTATGGCTTACAGCTCATGAAAACCCCAAATCCACAATCTCAGAAAATTAGAATATTACATGCAATCAATAAAACAAGGATTGTACATAGAACAATATCAGACCTCTGAAAAGTATAAGCATGCATATGTACTCAGTACTTGGTTTTGGCCCCTTTTGCAGCAATTACTGCCTCAATGCGGCGTGGCATGGAAGCTATCAGCCTGTGGCACTGCTGAGGTGTTATGGAAGACCAGGATGCTTCAATTACGGTCTTCAGCTCTTCTGCATTGTTGGGTCTCATGTCTCTCATCTTTCTCTTGGCAATGCCCCATAGATTCTCTATGGGGTTCAGGTCAGGCGAGTTTGCTGGCCAATCAAGCACAGTAATCCCACGGTCATTAAACCAGGTTTTTGTGCTTTTGGTAGTGTGGGCAGTGCCAAGTTCTGCTGGAAAATTAAGTCAGCATCCCCATAGAGCTCGTCTGCAGAAGGAAGCATGAAGTGCTCCAAAATCTCCTGGTAGACGGCTGCATTGACCCTGGACTTAATGAAGCACAGTGGACCAACACCAGCAGATGACATGGCTCCCCAAATCAACACAGACTGTGGAAACTTCACACTGGACTTCAAGCATCTTGCAGTGTGTGTCTCTCCATTCTTCCTCCATACTCTGGGTCCTTGGTTTCCAAATGAGATGCAAAATTTGCTTCTGACGTTGTTTGTTGTTCAGGAGCGGCTTGCCAAGAGGAATACAACATTTGAAGTCCATGTCCAGGAATTGTCTGTGTGTGGTGGCCAGGGGCATAACGATAGGGGTTTCAGGGGTTGCAATTGCAACCGGGCCCCATGGTCCAGGGGGCCTGTGTGCCTCCCTTGTACACCTGAATAGGAGGGATGGCGGGGGCTGCATTTAGAGGACCCAATCTCCTCCATTTTCCTCTATCCACTTTAGTTGTCTTCTGCTGTTCCCAGGGTCCCTGTGTGCTTCCCTGGTCCCCCCCACAGAGCTGCTGTCTTCCCCCCTCCTCTCTCCTGCCAGCTGCTATAGAAGATGTGTCATAATGGAGAGATGGGAACGGGTCGGTAAATCTGTAATTTACCAGCTCCTTCCTTTTCTGAATGGACAGAGTCAGTGATTGGTACCAATTGGTCTATTCATAACTGAAGCATAGTAAACTGTTTTTACTATACTTTTGTTTCTGAATGAATGGGAGGCTCGGTGCACAGCTATTCCTGAGGCTACACAGATGGAGATTAAGGGCTGAGGTTTGTTTAGACCCCGGATATCTCATCAAAGCCCCCCCAACAGAGCTCTTAAAAAAAATTTAAAAAATAAAATTGTAAAAGAAATAAAATGAAATGGAAAAAAAAATAATAAAATTAAAATAAAAACTAAAAACTACTGACACCAGTGAGGGAACTATCAGGATTGCAAAGGTTGCAATTGTGACCGGGCCCTGGCATTTCACCACCATGGGATGGCAGAAAGGGGGTCCGCTGTAGAACTTGTGAAAGGGTGCCGCTGCGTTACTGTAATAAAGGGCCCCCACGATGGGAGTAAAGGGCCCGAGGATCAGTTGGAAGAGGGAAGGGCCTTGGCCAGGGGGCCCTTAATAATTTCTTGCACCGGGGCCCTGAAGGATCTAGTTATGCTAGAATGGCCTTTTCCTGACAATCCTCTCCAGGCTGCAGTCATCCCTGCTGCTTGTGCACCTTTTCCTTCCACACTTTTCCTTCCACATAACTTTCTATTAATGTGCTTTGATACAGCACTTTGGGAACATCCAACTTCTTTTGCAATTACCTTTTGAGGCTTTCCCTCCTTATGGAGGGTGTCAATTATGGTTTTCTGCACAAATGTCAGGTCAGCAGTCTTTCCCATGATTGTGATTCCTACTGAACCAGACTGAGAGACCATTTAAAGGCTCAGGAACCCTTTGCGGGTTGTTATGGCTTAATTAGATGATTAGAGTGGGACACTTTGAGCCTAGAATATTGCACCTTTTCACAATATTCTAATTTTCGAGATTGTGGATTTGAGGTTTTCATGAGCTGTAAGCCATAATCATCACAATTATCACAAATCACGGTTTGAACTATCTTGCTTTGTATGTAATGAGTCTATCTCATATATTAATTTCACCTTTTAAGTTGCATTACTGAAATAAATGAACTTTTGCACGATATTCTAATTTTTCGAGTATCACCTGTATAGGGGGCCTCAAATGTGGCCCCCAACATCACCAAAGGGCCACACATACAATTCAGTGAATATTCATTATCAGAGATAGCAGGCACACTACAGAATATGTCAAAGGCTATGAGCATGATACTTGAGATTGTCAGAGACAAGATACAAGAGATAGTCAGAGATTGCAAACATGATACAAGAGATGATCAGAGACTACGGATATCATACAAGAGATAATCAGAGACTGCGGATATGATACAAGAAATTATCTGAGATTGCAGACATGATGCAAGAGATGGTCAGAGACTGCAGACATACTACAAGAGATGGTCAGAAACTGCAGACATGATACAAGAGATGGTCAGAGACTGCAGATATGATAAAAGAGATAATCAGAGACTGTGGATATGATACAAGAGATTATCTGAGATTGCAGACATGATACAAGAGATGATCAGAGACTGTGGATATGATACAAGAGATTATCTGAGATTGCAGACATGATACAAGAGATAATCAGAGACTGCGGATATGATACAAGAGGATATCTGAGACTGCAGATATGATACAAGAGATTATCTGAGATTGCAGACATGATACAAGAGATGGTCAGAGACTGCAGACATAATAAAAGGAGATAGTGATAGTCAGAGACTGCAGATATGATACAAGAGATGAACAGAGACTGCGGGTATGATACAAGAGGTTATCTGAGACTGCAGATATGATACAAGAGATAATAAGAGACTGCAGATATGATACAAGAGGTTATCTGAGACTGCAGATATGATACAAGAGATGGTCAGAGACTGCAGAAATAATAAAAGGAGATAGTGATAATCAGAGACTGCAGATATTATATAAGAGATGATCAGAGACTGGGATATGATACAAGAGATGATCAGAGACTGCAGATATGATCAAAGACTGCAGGTATGATACAAGAGATAATCAGAGACTGCGGATATGATACAAGAGGTGGTCAGAGATTGCAGACATGATACAAGGAGAGAGTCAGAGATTGTGGATATGATACAAAAAAATGGAGACTGCGGGCTTCCTGCAGGAGACTTCCAGAGTCTGTAAACATGATATAGGAGTTGTTGGAGACTGGGGACATGCTTCAGGAGACAATCATAGACTGAATATGCAGATGGGGACACTAATTTGAAGGGGGGGGGGGGGCTCTAATGGGCTCACATATATTTGGCATTTCTTTGCTTTGTTTTAATGATTTTTTTCTATGTTGCTGTAAATCATATGCTGATCAAAACAAATATCTTCAAGTAAAATGTTTTAATGTGTTTAAATTTGATTTTTTTTTACCTGCAAATATGTGTAAAATACATAATATGGCCCCCATATTGAAAAGCGTGGAGACCCCTGTACACATGCAGCACTTAAAGTGGTTGTAAACCCTAACTTATACCCAGTGAAGTGACCAGCCTCAGACTCATTTTTTCAATATCTTTCTTTTACAAAGGTTTTTTATTAATAATAAACAGTAGGACAGAACAGCTCATGATATAGATGGTTGGTTTACAAATAAGGTAGAGTACATAATTCGATATTGAGAGTACGATCGAACAACGTTTGTACAGAGGCTAAGCTGATATTGATCAAATAACTTTGATTTGTAACCATCTTAGTCAAAAGTAGACTTAAAGGTCTATTGAACCAAAAAAAAAAAAAAAATAGAGAGAAGGGGAAAAAAGAGAAGACGGGGGGGACGACAATAAGAAGAGAAAAGAAAAGAAAGAAAAGGAGCCAGAAAGTAGAACGGTAATTGAGAGTGAAAGAAAAGAAAAAGAAGGGGTAAGGGGAGCAAGGTCCACGGGGTGGGGAGCAGAACAGGTTAAATTGAAAGGAGTGAAGTGTCAAAGCGAGAAGGTTGGCTATAAGCGATCCAGGGCTGCCAGACCTGCAAGAATTTACTATACTAGGGGTATCCGAAAGGATGGCCATTAGTTAGTCGTTAATCATTATGTCATTCATACGGTTTTTGACGGCCTCGAAACTGAGTGTGGGAGTTTTCCAGGCCCTTGCTATAGTCATTTTGGTTGCAGTAAAAAGGTGTATTGCCAGCTGACGCTTGGGGCGGAGTAGTTCTATGATTGATTTACATAGAAGGGCCTCGAACGGGTCCCTTTTCAGGTTGGTGTGGAATAGGTTTCATAAAAGGGAGTATACCCTGACCCATAATCTGCTTGCTTTTGGGCAAGCCCACCAGATATGTGCCATAGTGCCCTCCTGAGAACACCCCCAGAAGCAAAGAGGAGAATGAGCCGGGATGAAACGCACCAGCCTAGCTATTAGAACATTTTTGGAGCATTTTGAAATTGTTATAGTCATGGCCTGCCAGCCCTCGGGGACCAGCTGCCTCCCAAGCTCTGCCTCCAATTGTATATGATAAGGTCTCAAGGGTGTTTTTTTGGAGGAGATAATTGCTGCATAAACTAGAAAGATTATGCCAGAACATTGGGGTCTAGATCTACAAATACTCTCGAAAGGGGTCAAGATATAAGGTGTGGGCCTGGACTTTATAAGTATCTAATCTGTAGATAGCTATAATATTCGCGAAGAGGAATATCGTGGGAGGAGCGTAAGGTATTGAACATGATGATTCTGGTTGGAGTAAAGAGAGAGTGAATATCTGCAAAGCCATTGTTGGTCCACCATGTAAATTGCTGTGGGTTATCGCAGTCAGGGGGGAACAAAGGGCAGTGTAAGAGATGGAGTAGGGGCAGATGGGGAGATACCAGGCCCGCCAAGTATTTGGTCGAATCCCACAATCGGAGAGAATAAGCTAAGCACGGGAGAAGTTTCTTAGGGCAGTGATCCTGGGGGAGCCACAGCAGGGAGGGGGTTGGGAGTGGATAAGATTTCATTAGATCTATAGTGGCCCACAAAGGCATTTGGTTTGTCTCATAAAGATGGGTAAGTGGGGCTATATTCGCTGCTATATAATAGGCTTGCAAGTTGGGGACCGAGAGACAGCCATTTATCCTACGGGCATACAGTACTTGCTTATTGATCCTAGGTCTGGTGGAACCCCAGATAAATTTCAAAATTTTACGTTGATGTATATGGAGAATATGGGCAGGGATCGGGACCAGTAGGACACTGAAAAAATAGAGCAGTTTCGGCAGATAGGTCATGCGGATCGCAACTATCCTGCCCAACCAGGATATCAGAAGGTGGGACCAAGAGGATAAAGAGTCCAGCATAGGTCAGGGTGAGTGTTATTCCCAGATAGGGCAGCAAGAAACAACACTGGAATGAGTAGGTGCTCTTTAGAGTCACCAACTCTAAAGGCGAGAGGTTGAGCGAAATAGCCTTTGATTTTTCCGAGTTTACAGAGAGGCCCGAGAATAAAGCAAAGTTATCTAAAAGAGGAAACAAATTTGGGAGGGTGACAAAAAGCGATATCTTGTGGGAAGTACCGGCCACGTCAACCCCTGTTATATCCGGGTGAGAACTAATTGCCTCCGCCAAGGGTTCAAGCACTAAAATGAACAGCAATGGGGACAGTGGGCATCCCTGTCTCGTTCCCCTCTTGATAGGAAAGGGGGATGACTCAAAGCCATAATATCTTACTTTGGTTTGGGGGGAAGCGTATAATGCCGATATCCAACCTAGGAATGAAGTACCAAAGCCGTAGTGCCGGAGGACCTGAAATAAATTTGGCCAGTATAAGGTGGTGAAGGCTTTATTGACATCGAGCGATAAGAACATAGCGCTAAGGATCTGTCATGAGCTATATGTTGAATTTGGAATAAATGTCTGATCGCATCTCCAGCTTGTCCGCGTGGGACAAACCCCACCTTGTCTTTTTTGATCAGCCTTGGTAAAAAGGAGTTGAGGCGGTTGGCTAAAATTTTTGTAAGTATTTTCATATCTACATTTATGAGTGAAATTGGTCTGAAGTTTGACCAGGAAGAGTGGTCACGGTCAGGCTTTGGTATCATCACTATGTTGGAGGACAACAGGTTGGGGGGGGGGAAAACCTGGCCATTCTTCACTGAATTTAACATAGTCAGTTGGGGAGCTAAAATATTTGACAGTTTCCTATAATATAGCACTGTGAAGCCTTCTGGGCCTGGTCTTTTGCCGACTTTCAGTTCCTTAATACACTGTAATACCTCAGATACTTGTATATCTTTGTCCATTAGGGACGTGTGGGCTACGGTTAAAGTGGGGAGTGATGCGCCTTTCAAAAAAGAATCTAGGCCCTGAGTAGGGGGCTGAACTGGGGCAGCGTATAGGGCTGTAAGCCGAGTTCGGAATTCGTCTAGAACTCGCATGGGGTTACCCATGAGAATGTTATGTTGGGTGCGTAAGATGATAGGGGCATATTTAAGAGTAAAAGTACGCAACCTGTTGGCCATCATCTTGTTAGGCTTATTCACCCTAGCGTACCATTTCTGTCTGGCCTAGCGCAATGTCTTCTCTGCCTCATCGGTTAAGTATAAGTCCAGCTCGTTGTGGGCCTGATCTAATAATTTGTGATTAGCTGCTGTAGGAGATTGTTTGAAATTTTGTGATGCTGTCTCTAAGCGGGATTCCAGGCTATGCCGAGCTAGAAGTCTTTGCCTTTTCCTCTTTGCTGCCAGTTGTATAAGCTGGCCCCTAAGGACCGCCTTATACGCTTCCCACAGGGTAACAGGGGAAGAGACTGACCTTATATTAAGGCGAAAATAGTCCCTTGAAGCTTGGCGGACATCTGTCAGGATATCCTTGAGGGACAGGAGTGAGTTGTTCATAGTCCAGGGGGAGTGCTGGGGCTTACAAAGCAGGGAATGACAAACCGTCAGAACTGGGTCATGATCCAACCACGGCGCATCCAGAATACAGGCAGACGATACTTATGGAAGAAGGTTCTGTTGCACAAACGTGATCAATTCTGGAATGCGAATGGTGAGGGTGGGAATAGTGGGTGTAATCTCTACCCAAGGGATGGAGCTCACGCCAGACGTCTACCAGGTCATGACTATTCAAAAACTTTAGGAACCTTTGGGTATCAGGGGAAGGGGCTTTGCGATCTGAGGGGTATTTATCAAGAGCAGGACATAACAGCACATTAGAGTCCCCCGCCATGAGGAGAGTACCCTTCTGGTGAGATTTTAACAGGTTACAGATATGTGACAAAAAGGGCCCTGGGTTAAAATTTGGGGTATAATATGTCAGGATAGTGACTTCAGTGTCCTGAAGGGTGCCCTGAATCAAAAGGTATCTACCATTTGGGTCATCAATCTGTTTACTGCAACTAAAAGGAACAGTTCTGCGTAGCGCGATAAGCACACCTCTCTGTTTAGTTGGTCCATTGGCTAAGAACACTTGGGGATACATAGCATCAAAGTAATTAGGGTGGAAAGAGGAAGAGAAGTGAGTTTCCTGCAAGCAGGCTATGTCAACCCATTGCTTTTTAAGGTATTTGAAAACCTTTTTTCATTTTTGGGGAGAGTTCATACCCTGAACTTCCAGGGACAACCAATTTAGCGACATTGTCTCACAATATAGCATATAGTACATACCGTAGCCGTCCACCCCATGGACCTAAGAAAAAGAGAAGGATAAAGAAGGTTGAGGGAAGCATAGGGGTAAACAAGAGAAAGAGGTTGGCCATAAAGTGAAGATAGGCCGAAGAGCATTTGGAGCACATTAAACATAAGAAGCATAAATGCAACAAGTTGTGGGACGGAAAGTCCACTTAGTGCTCGGAAGTTGGCCAAGACCGGCATCTTGGCCAAGTGCCGATAAGAAGGGGGTGCAGTGGTCCATCAAAATCACTCGCCATATAATAATCAAAACTAAAAAGAAAAACATGACAATAGCACAGAACCTAGTTTACTACATAGTGGATTTAGAAAATCCCAAAGATATCATAAACAGTAAAGGATAATGTTTAAAATAAAGAATTGAACACTCATGAATAGGAAAGAGTCCCACGGGCACCACCAACGGGAGCCCCCCGGGCAAACAAGGGACCCAGTGCCACTGTAGCTGTACACTTATAATAACATGCACTAGGGAAGAGGCATTAACTGTGACTATAAAATGGAAAATTTAACTTGCTAAGATAAAAAGGGTTGAGCTGTATCCGGGGCCCGATTACTCCCTAGAGGGAACAAAGGGCGAATGTCTCCCAAGAACTATTTATGTTCAGTCTCAGGACAGTGAGGATACCTCCCTTGTTAACAGAAGGTCAAGCATGACCATGGTTCTCGTATGCCCACACCTGTAAAGGGGGTACCTGAGGCAGCGGTGTGAAGAGGTGTGGGGGATAGAGGGTGTCCCCCATGGTCCCCGTCCATGTAACTAACGTTATACCTCGTGGGCTTCCGTCACCCAGGGTCACCATCGCACAAGTGGGGTGGCTCACAACAGGGTGCAGACCCGCAAGTCCCTTTAAAGTTCACTTATAAGTAGGGGGTCAAATGAGCATGGGGGGGGGGACTCTGTGTGTCCCAGTGGAGTTCCCCCATCAACAATAGAAACCATCACTGAAAGTAGCGTAAAAGTTGTTATAGGTGGGCTTCAAGAGATAGCAGAAGCTGATCCTCAGGGCTATCCCAGGGGAAGAGACATAGTAGAAACAAGAAAAGGTGGGGGCCCACTTCAGCCCATTGAGGCTTTCTTAGAGCGTTGGGCCTGGAGATCTCGCAGAGCCTGAGAGGTGGGTTGGGACCTCTGGGAGGCTTCGAGTGGCTGACGAGAGGGCTGTGTAGGTCTGGGTCAGGAGGATGATGGTGCCTCTTCTTGGGAGGAAGGTACATCAAGCTGTAAATCCTGAAGATGGCGTCGCAAATCTGCCGGGGAAGAAGCCTGGAAGTGGCAGCCTTGGTGCGTAAAGGAAAGTTTAAAGGGGAACCCCGACCTGTATTTAATTCCTTGGGATTGCCAGACTCTTAGATAGGGTTTCAGGTTCTGAGATTTGCCAATAGTCACTGGTGAGAGGTCTGTGAAAAGCTGGATGGAGTTCCCTTGAAAATAGAGGTCCTGCTTATCCCTCACGGCCTGAAGAAATGCTTCTTTGGTGCGATATAAGTGGAAATGAATAATTACATCCCTAGGCGGGGCCCTCTGAGGGCTTGGGGACCAGAGATCTATGAATGCAGTCAAATTGTAGCCTTTCTAGGTGGATTCCAGGGGCTAAATCCTGAAAGAAAGCAGTTGCTGTGCCCTGTAAGTCAGTAATAGCTTCAGGTATACCTTGGATGCGCAGATTGTCTCTGCGGGCCCTGTTTTCAGCGTCCTCTAACTTATCCCGCATGGCCTCTAGTTCGGCCATCATTTTGTAAACCTCCTCTTCATGGCCCTCGAGCACCGTGGTAACCAAGTCCATGCGGTGCATTTTTTCAATATCTTTCTATATGTGCAGGGCTAAACAAAAAGAAAACTTTAAAACTTATTTCTGTTTCCTTTTTCTCAGGTAGACCCTTACATATACAAAGCGATGTGACTGGCTTCAGTTGATACACAAATCCTCCTACATAGGTTGTACATGTTTATCTGCAGTCTTCTCCCCAAACTCACTCATCCATGTCTTTATGGACCTTGCTTTGTGCACTGGTGCGCAGTCATGTTGGAACAGGAAGGGGCCATCCCCAAACTGTTCCCACAAAGTTGGGAGCATGAAATTGTCCAAAATGTCTTGGTATGCTGACGCCTTAAGAGTTCCCTTCACTGGAACTAAGGGGCCAAGTTTGGGGGTGGAGGATCTTGACTAGCCTGCACTTAGTCCTGTCCTCAACCCAATAGAACACCTTTGGGATGAATTAGAGCGCAGACTGTGAGCCAGGCCTTCTCTCCAACATCAGTGCCTGACCTCACAAATGTGCTTCTGGAAGAATGGTCAAACATTCCCATAGACACTCCTAAACCTTGTGGACAGCCTTCCCAGAAGAACTGAAGCTGTAATAGCTGCAAACCAACTCAATATTGAACACAACGGACTAATATGGTGTATATACACTCCCTCTTAATATAAATAATCAGTGCAAACAAAGTCAGATATAGGGTGGAAATTAGCCATGGCCTTTTATAATTAGTATTAATTTGAATTCAATATGTATACCTTCATACATTTTTTTGAACAACTAAAACTGAATTGGCCAACATTAACATAAATTCAACTTAGCCACTAAGGCTCAAGTCACAGTTATAAATAACCAATAAGCAGCCCCTTCTACTCAAAACCGTTCTTTTATTTTTTTCTTAATGGCAACCACGTATTATGAACTGTGTTTTAACAAACTAAATGTCATACAGTTAAGGTTTACATCTCCATTCAGAACGCCTTGGGTAATGGACTTGGAAAAGGTGAACTTGGACTTTAACCGTGACTGCAAACCTATTCAGCAGATTGATACTGCAGGATCTGGCAGCAGAGAAATTATTGTTCAGTCAACAAAAAAATGCAACGGAGGCCATCTGTATAGATGTATTATGCATTAGAGGAGATGGAAACATAGATACAAAGACCTATCAAAGGGGTAAAGCCACGGTCTGCTTTGGATGAGTTTCACACAGTGCATAGCACAGACGTTGACACACATACAATGAGATGTTCTATTCATTAAGGGTCAGCAGCATCTGGCGATATATACTGTATACAGCTGTATTCCTCTGCTCCGTACCCTGCAGCACTTCTCTTTGTACAGTGTGTAGAGGTGGCATGTTATTAAATAATTCCTCCATGTTTATAATGTTAAACACAAGGCTGGGAGAAGGAATGGCCGGCATTGGAAAATGACCGGGAGGGTTCCCAGGATCAATCATCAGTTCTACAATCACAATGCGGCTTTCAGGGACCAGTTCAAACAACAAGGAGCCCCAGTGGGATTCAGGAGATGGGCTTTGCCAAATTAGCAATTAACACCTGTGGAAGATCACTTCAGAATCTATAATATAAAAGTCAATTACTTCTGACATTTGCAGGTCAATGACTTACAGTGTAATATTCATATTCTTGACTAGAGTATCACCAGATTAAAATGGTATTAAACCCAAAACAAAACATGTTGTATATTGCAGCTTACCAGTCCTTAAAGGGATTCTAAATTGTATTTATTTTTTTTAAATAGCAGACATGTTATACTTACCTGCTCTGTGCAATAGTTCTGCACAGAGCTGCCCCGATCTTTTTTTGGGGCTTCTTTGCTCCTCCCCCTGCTGGGTGCCCCCCCCCTCAGCACACCTTTTGCTATGGGGCACTCTAGCAGGCTCTCTCCCAAGCTGCGCTCCTGTGAATGGACATTCCACCTGATGCTGTTGGCACACCTGGGACCTACTGCTACTACTCATTGATGTTGCATACTGTGAGTGCTCCTGGTCGGGTTGGCTTGTTGTGTACTACTGAACTTTACTTTCAATACAATTCTGTTTCCTGCAACTGTGCTCAGAGTATTCACTGCCACTGCAATACGCTGCACCTACCCACAGGTCCAATTTATCCTGGGCCAAACAAATTCATCTGCATACACTAGGTACTGGCAGTTCCCGAGTTACGAACATCCGAGTTACGAATGACTCCTACTTACAAACAGCGGTGGTGTGACGTCACTGCCAGCTGCTTGTGCTCCACACTGGTCCCGGATACCGCTGAACAGCCATCTTGCAACACCAGACACATCCCACAGTGCTGTATAGCATGGCCACAAGAGCCCCAACAACATAACTGCACACATGGTAGCACCCGGAACATCCCACATCACTGCACAGCTTGGAGTTACATTAAAAATGTACAAACAAATTTGATTTAAGAACAAACCTACAGTCCCTAGCTGGTGACGAAGCACAATATTCGTGTGAAACGCGTTACCTTCCTGTGTCTGTGCCATTTGTATTTGCTTTTATGATCTTCCAGAAATAAATATTATCTGCACTGAGTTTAGTGTGCAGCCATTCCTCATTTCACTTAGGGACTTTCTGTGGCAATGACAGGGCTTGCACCTCACTCAAGCGATTATCTGGTACATCTGACCTACACCTGGGGCAGCCTTCCACTTTGCTTGTTACAGTCCCTAACTTGTTCGTAGCCCGGAGACCGTCTGTATATATGAACAGTTTTACTAACACATGCCAAGGTTACAAAACTGCATTCAGAAAAAGTGGAACTTGAAGTGGTTCTTGATGCACCTTCATGCACTCCTCATTGGCTGAGACAACAGCAGGAGCCTGTTAGCTCCTACTGCTGTCAATCACAGCCAGGGATCCAATAAGGAGAGAGCAGGGAGCGGGGCCAGGCTGCGTCTCTCTCTGTCTTATGGACACATAGAGCAGCCGCTTGGGAGAGAGCATGCAGCAGTGTCTCCAGGGCAAGTGGCTTTCTCTGGGGGCACTGCTTGAGGGGGAGGAGCTAGGAGCGCTGGCAGGGGACCTGAAAAGAAGAGAATGCTGCTCTGTGTAAAACCACTGCATAGAGCAGGTAAGTATAACATGTTTGTTATGAAAGAACAAACAAACACAAAAAAAGAAAGCTTTATTACAACTTTCACTATCACAATCAACATTGATTATTTTTAATCTTCATGCTGCCAGCCTTAGTAAATAGATAGCAAAGTATATCATATTTACTTATTTTAAAGTTTTGTTTTTTTTTGCATTTCTTCAGCTACTTCTGGGTTTCTTGCCTAGGCAAATGAGGTCATACATCCCAGGAGTCTTCAGGAGGGAAGGAGTGGTTTTCTCAGCAAAGCACTATCTCCTGTATGCATGCTTGAGCTAGGGGCAGATGGATTCCAGGAAGTAAATGCTACATTAATTTTTTGTCCTTACTCAAGATGGCCATAGCCAGAAATGCAGAAATATCAACAAAATGCTTTAAGATTTGCTTTACGTTCAGGCATTAAAGCGATACTAAAGTCTCATTTTTTTTTTTTTTAGCGTTGCCCCCTTGAGAGTCGCATGATAAGTCAATTCCCCCCTGGTTTCCCTGACTCCGAGAGTAGGGTTGCCACCAGTCCAGGATTCACCTGGACAGTTTGGGTTTGGAATCATGCGTCCGGGTTTCATACTGACGGAGACCCGGACACATTATTCAGACTGGACTATGGCTTCCCAGCTGGGTTGCTGGCTGCAGTTGTCTAAGCTGAAAGTGTCTGTTACACTCTCTTTCACACTGCCCAAAGCAGCACTAACAACCCCCCCCCCCACCCCAAACACACACAGATGGAAGAGGAGAGAGGGCTTGATCTGCACCTCTTCCTCCCGCCCCTACCCCTCTGTGTCTAAGGTAACTTAGGGTTCTCAGAGCACCCCTTACATCAGAATTCCCCTTTACACCAGAGGCCACAGTGTTCCCCCCTTACATCAGAGTCGTCTCCGTACATCAGAGTTCTCAGTGTTCCCCCCTAAATCAGGGTTCCCAGAGCACCCATTAAGTTAGAGTTCCCAGAGTTCTCCCTTACACCAGAATCTGCAGAGTCCCCCTTTACAATGAAAGTTGTAAAAGGGAATCTCTGTGGACTTTGGTTAAAGTTTTCTCTTATTAACTTCATATAATTAGAATATTGTTTAATAGCAAAATATACTGTGTGCATAGTTTATACTATAAAAAAAAATTGCTGTGCGCCGCAAAAGTGTTCGGGTTTGACTTGAAGTAAAGGTGGCAACCCTATCCGAGAGTCCTCCGCCACCCCGACACATTGGGTTCACTCATGATGTTAGTTCTCCTTAAAATAGGACACAGTAAAGGAAGCACACATATTTTACTTAAGATGAACTCTGACTTGACAAAATACACAGAATCAGCTTATAAATGTGATAATGAGAACACCAATGAATAACTTGATATATGACTAATACTTTAAAGTTTCAATATAGAAACACTTATACAGATTTATCTGCTGTGCATGAGAGTGGAACATAGGAGAGCAAGGGAGTGACTACTGAATGTCAAACCACTCTCTACTGTTCACTCCCTTGACAGCCGCAATGGTGAAAAAACACATGTAACTGATAAATAATATATAACCAGGTATAGACCAGTGTACTGTAGATAAAGAGGTATAAATCAATTGATTGTAGAAAAACAGGTATAAATCAATTGACTGTTAATAAACAGGTATATAGCAGTTTACTGTAGATAAACAGGTGTATCAATAAACCACAAATACCAATAAATTCAAACTTCTCTAATGGAGAGAGTTCTTAGGTGAATTCAGTCTGCCAAGCTGTGGTAACTTAGTGTCCCTTGATTAAAAGTTCAGAAGATCTTCAGCCGGCTCTTTAGTGTAAATGGTATATACCAAAAACAACTGCAGCTGCAACAAACAGGTTTCCAGGAAGTGCATTGAATTGGTATGAAACACTTTTACTGCAGCAATACAAAAGAAGCTTCAATGTGATCACTGACTTTTATGGTTTAACTACAGATAACAGCAATACAGTAAAGGGTTTTAAATGATTGTATTCCAACTTTTCTTCTCTGTGCTAACCTAGGCATTGGCTACAATGATTATGTGGAATCCGGCTATGTGTGCACAGTAACTGCAATGATGGGCTTCAGCCCGCTCACCCCACAGGAACAATGGATGTAGGTGATGAATACGCTGCTGTGGATGATGATGATGACAAGGATAGAAATGATGATGATGTTTACTCCAGCCCTCTGGCTCCTGGAATCAGCTTCCACCGCCTCTCTCCGCGGTTCTCCCAGGTCAATCATTTAAGCTGGATGCAGGTCTCAGGAACAGACTCCGCTCGGTGCAGGGCAGGTCTTCCAGATTGCTCACTGTAGCACTGCACGGCTGCTGAACTGCCAAATCTATGGGAGTAGGCCGCAACTCAGCCACCATGATACACAAGGTCTTGCTTGATCAATCACCGCTGTGCAGAGAGAGCACGCTAGGCCGCACCTCTGCTTAAATAATCACTCCCATGAGGCACTTCTTCTTCCAGGAACCTTTCTCTGCTGCACAGTCAGATGGGAAATGCAGTTCTCCTGCAGCACAGCCAGAGGGCGAATCCTCAAAAGCAAACTACAACCCCCAGAGTGCATTTCTCTTAACACTGTTAAAGTCACAAAATAATAAACTGACACTAGGGGGAAACAGCTGCATTGTACCTGAAAGCAGGAACGTCTTTATTGCTAGGAGTGTGATACTTACTGTAGCTCCTAGCTGCATTTAGTTAAATATAACAAACATGTTATACTTACAGTCAGGTCCATAAATATTGGGACATCAACACAATTCTAATTTTTTTGGCTCTATACACCACCACAATGGATTTGAAATGAAAGGAACAAGATGTGCTTTAACTGCAGACTTTGAGCTTTAATTTGAGGGTATTTATATCCAAATCAGGTGAACGGTGTAGGAATTGCAACAGTTTTTATACGTGCCTCCCACTTTTTAAGGGAGCAAAAGTAATGGGACAGATTAACAATCATAAATCAAACTTTCACTTTTTAATACTTGGTTGCAAATCCTTTGCAGTCAATTACAGCCTGAAGTCTGGAACGCATAGACATCACCAGGCACTGGGTTTCATCCCTGGTGATGCTCTGCCAGGCCTCTACTGCAACTGTCTTCAGTTCCTGCTTGTTCTTGGGCATTTTCCCTTCAGTTTTGTCTTCAGCAAGTGAAATGCATGCTCAATCAGATTCAGGTCAGCTGATTGACTTGGCCATTGCATAACATTCCACTTCTTTCCCTTAAAAAACTCTTTGGTTGCTTTTGCAGTATGCTTCGGGTCATTGTCCATCTGCACTGTGAAGCGCCGTCCAATGAGTTCTGAAGCATTTGGCTCAATATGAGCAGATAATATTGCCCCAAACACTTCAGAATTCACCCTGCTGCTTTTGTCGGCAGTCACATCATCAATAAATACAAGAGAACCAGTTCCATTGGCAGCCATACATACCCACGCCATGACACTACCACCACGCTTCACTGATGAGGTGGTATGCTTTGGATCATGAGCAGTTTCTTTCCTTCTCCATACTCTTCTCTTCCCATCACTCTGGTACAAGTTGATCTTGGTGTCATCTGTCCATAGGATGTTGTTCCAGAACTGTGAAGGCTTTTTTAGATGTTGTTTGGCAAACTCTAATCTGGCCTTCCTGTTTTTGAGGCTCACCAATGGTTTACACCTTGTGGTGAACCCTCTGTATTCACTCTAGTGAAGTCTTCTCTTGATTGTTGACTTTGACACACATACACCTACCTCCTGGAGAGTGTTCTTGATCTGGCCAACTGTTGTGAAGGGTGTTTTCTTCACCAGGGAAAGAATTCTTCGGTCATCCACCACAGTTGTTTTTCCGTGGTATTCCGGGTCTTTTGGTGTTGCTGAGCTCACCGGTGCGTTCTTTCTTTTTAAGGATGTTCCAAACAGTTGATTTGGCCACACCAAATGTTTTTGCTATCTCTCTGATGGGTCTGTTTTGTTTTTTCAGCCTAATGATGGCTTGCTTCACTGATAGTGACAGCTCTTTGGATCTCATATTGAGAGTTGACAGCAACAGATTCCAAATGCAAATAGCGCACATGAAATGAACTCTGGACCTTTTATCTGCTCCTTGTAAATGGGATAATGAGGGAATAACACACACCTGGCCATGGGACAGCTGAGCAGCCAATTGTCCCATTACTTTTGGTCCCTTAAAAAGTGGGAGGCACATATACAAACTGTTGTAATTCCTACACCGTTCACCTGATTTGGATGTAAATACCCTCAAATTAAAGCTGAAAGTCTGCAGTTAAAGCACATCTTGTTCGTTTCATCATTTCATTTCAAATCCATTGTGGTGGTGTATAGAGCCAAAAAGATTACAATTGTGTTGATGTCCCAATATTTATGGACCTGACTGTACCTGCTATGTGTAATGGTTTTGCACAGATAAGCCCATATCTTCCTATTCTCGGGTCCCTCTTCAGTGCTTCTGCCCCCCCCTTCTCCTGTTGAGTGCCCCCACAGCAAGCAGCTTGCTATGGGGGCACCCGAGCTGACCTATAGCTCCCTGTGTCCATTCAGACATGGAGCCGTGACCCAGCCCTGCCCCTTCCTCTTCTCATTGGCTGACTAACTTTGATTGACAGCAGTGGGAGCCAATAGCGCCCCACTGCTGTCTCAGCCAATAAGGAGGGGAGTCCCGGGCAGCCGAGACACTCCCAGAGCATCGCTGGATGTAGATGGGGCTCAGGTAAGTATTAGAGAGCCGAGGGGGGCTGCTGCACACAGACAGGGCCAGATTAAGAGCTTCATGGCCCGGTGCTGAGGATTTTGGTGGTTCCTGTTTTTGGGAATAAATAAAATGAACACACAAACAATTTTTGTTAAAATAAATACAATGGTAAAAAAAATTCAATTAAATAGATATAGGCTTAAGGGTGGACAAGAGAGGGGGCTGAAAGAGAGGGGGATGAGAGAGAGGGGGGTAAGAGATGGGGGAGAGAGAGGGTGCCTCTGGATAGCTTAAGTAAAGTAGTAATGTGGCTCTTGTAGGGTGCCATGGCAAACTGTGGGTGGGTCCAAGGTAAGAGTGGGATGGGCTTAAAAAGGCATAGTTAAACAAAACAAAGTACTTATTGTACTCAGTATATAAAATATATTGTACTTGCCATCTTGCAAGCCAGAGTCTTAGGGGCATATACAAACCTCAGCACAATCATTATTTTACAAATGAAACACTGCCATTATTTATGATTTTATAGACAACCAACACTCCAAACTGTAATCATTTCTGTTACCTCTGGACATCCCCCTTCCCCCATCTGCTCACCTTTGCAGTACAGACTGATGGCAGGGTCAGTGACAGTGGCAGGCAGGCCATGTTTTGTGGGGCCATATGCCCCATGATTTACATATCAATGCCATCTGCCACCAGTGCTGAGACAAGGCCATCCAGTGCCCAAGGCAAAGATACCAAGCTGCATCCCCCTACACACACACACCATAGAGAAAGGGGAAGGGTTGACATGTGGGTGTTGGGGTGGGTAAGGTGGGGTGTTTGGGGTTCAAGGTAGGTGATGTGACCTAGAGGGTGAGGGATGCATCGCACAAAGGCAGTGTAATGAAACAGGGTGGGGGGAGATGGATAGGAGGAAAGTTCTGGAAAAGGTAAAAGATGGGTAGACTGGAGGTAGCATAAGGAGGAGGAGAGGTTTGCATTCAGAGGTGCTGTAATCTGTAAAGTAAAGTAGTTGGTAGAGAGGCACAGTGACCAGTGAGAAGTGGGTGGGAGATGCTGTAACTGTGTAGAGAAGGTGAGTTGGTATGGGGGTGGGGGTGGTTTATGGTGTCAGGCAGTCGCTGTGACTAGGGGGTGGACTATAATGAAAATGGGGTTGGAGGGAGGTGTTGATTATGGGACCTTGTCAATGTTACCACTAGCTTCCTCCAGAGGTATATTTTACAATGTTACCACTAGCTTCCTCCAGAGGTATATTTTACAATGTTACCACTAGCTTCCTCCAGAGGTATATTTTACAATGTTACCACTAGCTTCCTCAAGAGGTATATTTTACAATGTTTCCACTAGCTTCCTCCAGAGGTATATTTTACAATGTTACCACTAGTTTCCTCCAGAGGTATATTTTACAATGTTACCACTAGCTTCCTCCAGAGGTATATTTTACAATGCTACCACTAGTTTCCTCCAGAGGTATATTTTACAATGTTACCACCAGCTTCCTCCAGATGTATATTTTACCATGTTACCACTAGCTTCCTCCAGAGGTATATTTTACCATGTTACCACTAGCTTCCTCCAGAGGTATATTTTACCATGTTACCACTAGCTTCCTCCAGAGGTATATTTTACCATGTTGCCACGAGCTTCCTCCAGAGGTTTATTTTACCATTTTACCACTAGCTTCCTCCAGAGGTATATTTTGCTCAGCAGACTCCTCATTCAAGGAGCTCCTCCTCCAGATCCAGGGCTGCTAATCCCATATTTCACAGCAAATCCACTATCCTCTCCTGCAGTAATTAGTGCTTCTGGTCAGCCTGGACAAGTGGCAGAGCTTGCTCTTGTCCCACCTGCTGTGATATCACTACCTGCACTGTGGATAAAGTGCAGGAAAGGGTTATGTGGGTGTGTGTAGCGGTTTCATTTGTGGAGAGCCAGTGACTCTGTGCTGCAAGCTGCCTAAACTGATATTGCAACTGCTGTCAGCACATCTTTGTCAGGGAGCTTGCTATTAGTAGACGCCATTAACAAAATGTCTTTGGGCACATTGTTCTCCTCCTTCCACAATTTAGCTGCATAATGCAGGGACTGATAATGCAACAGGCAACCTGCAGTAGTCATGGGACCTCATAAAAATGACAGGACCCCCTCAGCTCATTGCCCTGCGGCTCCCCTCTGTTTTGACTAGCTATGGTATATGGTAAATAGCTATGATTGGGGGTGGTTTGTTAAAGCCGGCCATACAAGGATCAAAATTTGTCCAGTTCAGCAGGGGCTGGGCGAATTTCAATTCATGTACACTGTACAGGCTAGCTTGTTGTACACAACTTGATCTATCAATCGTCTTGCATGCAACCAGCCTGTTGGGTTTTCCCCAAATGACCAGTGCTGCCAGCTATAGCCGGCAGCACTGATCATTGTATTCTGATGGCAGGGGAGGCTCCTTGCCAGCAAAATATAAAAGCAAAGCAGGAGTGATTGTGTGGATGGGGGAATCAGCTCTTTTTTGTTTTCATTCAACATGCTGGTTGAATGAAAAAAAAAAAGAGTAATGCTTGGCCTGCCTTACACCCGCTATGAAGATAATCAATTAATTGGGAAGGAGGAACTTTGTCTTTGACACAGCTGCAAGCACTTGGGTCCGTTTACACCAGTGGGGGTGCGTTATGATCCATTTCATGTGTGCCCACTGTTGTGTGCAATTGGTGAAATGCTTTGCATTGTTTAATTTTTTGAAATCTAGTCAAAATTAATCAAAGACAATTCATTGCACTTTATGTGCTATCGTGACGTGCATTGTGCTGCAATAAAAATGTAGACATGCTGCATTTTTACACAACACACGATAGCTAATGCAAGGTGTGAACAGAACACATATAGAGTAATTGTTTTCTCTCTGTACTTATGTGTCTGCATCCTTCTTCCTAAAGGTAAAAAAAAATATGTACAAAGCTTGCTAATATAATAAGGGAGGAATTCACTCAAAACATTTACATAACAATAGCGCCTCCCGGTCATCCGCAATTTACATAACAATAGTGCCCGCCGCCAGTTATTTACTGTACATAACAATAGCGCCTGCTGCCTGCAATTTACATAACAATATCGCCTGCTGTCCGCGATTTACATAACAGAAACAGCATTAAAGTGGTAGTAAACCCTCCTATCATTTTCAGCCAAGGAAGCTGCCATCTTTGCCTCTGTTTAATCTACAACTGCCATGATGCTGCACATGTGATCAGCTATGAGCCCAGCCATTGGATGGTTTGACAGTTTGGTTTAGAGCACAACCAATGGGAGTGTTACATTTCCAGCACATGCCGGAAATGTGACTGGTTTTTAACCTGTTAAATGCATGGGTTTACTACCGCTTTAATGACTCACTGGCATTGGCCTAGGGGTCTGGAGCTGCAGCTCCAATAGCGCCTATGTTAAGCCGGCCCTCCACACAGAAGGCTTTTTATCTTAATGCATAGAATGCATTAAGATAAAAAAACCTTCTGACTTTACAACCACTTTAAAGGTTAAGTTAAGCACTATGGCAACTTGATACATTATGTAGGGGTCATAGTTACATGGAAATGGCATGAAAAAGTGAGAGGCTACCAAAAAAAAAAAAAAAAATTGCAATTTGCAAAAAGGCTCTAGTGGAGGCTAAAAGAAAAAAGGATACAAATGGAACATAATGCTGTGTAGAGAAGCCATTCAAAAACTAGCCAGAGCTCCTGTATAGTCATCATTCACTCCTGCTGACCCGCGAATAAAATAACAAGCAGAGATGAATGGAGTGAACTGAACGGATCTTTCATATTCATCTTGCTCGTTGCGCTGGATATTTTGTTATGCACAGAATACGAACACGTGTAATTTTCTGATCCGCAGGGAATTATGCGATTCATGAATTTGTGATCACACAAACAATGAGATCCATCGATTATCACGTCCAGTCTAACAACATAGACTGTGCTCCTGGGTTGCAAGACTGTCGGAGCAGCACGGAGCCTCCAACCCCTAACAATGTGCTGGCGGTGACACATTCTCATGTGCTTCATTCATGCTGGTTCTATCCCCCCAGGGATTAAAGCAGAACTCCGTTCTGCAGCAATATGCATTTGTATGAATGCCCTGCCTGCTGTGCAGCTTTCTTCACTTATTTATCTGTAGCCATGCCCCTATAGGGGTTGCTGAAAGTAGTGGTCCGAGACCAGTCTATTGCTTTGGTTTTTTTTTTTTATTGAGGGGTATTGAACTTGGATAGGGATTAGGGAATTATGGGATGCTCAAGAACATTTGGTGCAAATTTCCTTAGGACTCCTATATACACTCCAGTATATACACTTCTCTCTTCAGAGGCGGCTCTATAATTAGACAAATTAGGCGGTTGCCTAAGGCCTCGCACTCACAGGGGCCTCGCGGCCCCCTAATTTGCCTGTGGTCAATCACTCCTACCCCTGCTGGGACTCTGGGACTGATTGACCAAGCGTGTACATGTAGTATAGGGGTTATTGAGTAGCGCTAGTTGGAACTTGAGAATACCATTAATCCCAAACGTGACTGGAAAAAATGGGTAAATATAAGTAAAAATAAGTAAAAATATGTAAAAACACGTGAAAGAATTAACGTGTGTTTGGAAAAGGTGAAGATGGAATATCCGGGATGTATGTGTAGAAAAGAAAGTAGACTAAAATAAGTATAACCTTCAAAGTTTTACATGTGTATATGGCTGGGGTGAAGGAACGGAGCCCCCTAAAATCCCCCACTTCAGGCCTATACCTCCAGCATTAATAAACTGGTCAATTAAAAAAAATGTAATTAAAAAAATGGTGTCCAGTGCTTGTGTAAAATGTGGATAGTCACAACATCAAGATAAAAGAATGAATAAGTAAATGAATAAATAAATATATATATGTTTGGTGTCACAGTTAGGAGGAGGACCACCTCCAAGAACACAAGGACCTAAATATAAAGAGCAATTCCAAAGAAAATATTGTGTATGGCAGTTAATGCAATATCACCCAACACTATTCAGGACCATGAAGAAAGCGCAATAGGGAATTTAAACCGTTCAGAGTTCAAAAGTTCAGAAGGTTCATATATAGCTTAAAAGTATAAGAAATCCTTTAACTGGGCATATGAAACTTCAGAGAGTCCCTGAGGGGACTATGGACCACCGACACTGAATAGATTGAAGGCTTACCAGATAGCCAATGAAAACAAGCGTTGACAGAATCTATCGGAGAACGCCAATCTCTCCCAGGGAAGATGGAACTGTCTGTTGTATCCTATTCAGAATGGTGTAGACTGATAGTTTCCACCGTCCTAGATCTCCAGGGATTCTCATAATGAACCCGATATAAATGGATAGTGTAATAGTGTAAATCTGTAAAACCAGGTTTATTAAAAAAGAGAATATTGCACTTACATCCAAGTGCTCTCTGCCCCCCGTCCCTGTGCTCTCCAGCCCTCCAGTGCTCTCTGCCCCCCGTCCCTGTGCTCTCCAGCCCTCCAGTGCTCTCTGCCCCCCGTCCCTGTGCTCTCCAGCCCCCCAGTGCTCTCTGCCCCAACAGTGCTTTCCACTCCCCCAGTGCTCTCCAGCTCCCACCCAGTGCTCTCCGCCCTCCCCCTCAGTGCTCTTTGCCCTCCCTTAGTGCTCTCCACCACCCCTGTGCTCTTTCCCAGTCCCCTTCACCCCCCCCCCCGCAGCTTTGCTAGGTTCCCCCCTCCTTTCTCCTGCTGGCTGCTGCCAGGGATCTGTCAGGATGGAGAGTGGGGAAGGGGCCGGTATTATGGGCTGCTCAATCTAAAATGCTGGACCTATTTTTTGTCCCAGTCCAGGCCTGGCCGGGAAGATGAGCAGCAAGGGTGGCAAGGACCAATAGCCCTGGATGGAGAAGAGCTCTGAAAACTTTCCAGGATCGGAGGACAGGCTGACTGGGGCTGGAAAATGAGGACTGGCAGAAGGTGCAGGTAGCCAGGTACCACTCCATCTCACAGCAAACAGATCCCCTGGAAGGAGCAGAACACTGTCCCCATCCAGAACAAGAACAGACCCTGCCTGCTGCTGGCCATCATGGATATCCTGCTGGCATGGAAGGTATCATATCAAGCATCACACACACACTTTCCCACAGACAGAGACTACAGACTGCGACATGGGGCACAGAAGGGGCTTCAGACAGGGACAGGGCTAGGGTTCTCTTTCTCACCACCTCTCTCTCTCCCCCCTCTCATCATTTATTCTCTCTCACCACCC
>BLSH010458018.1:132547-148245 GCA_018402905.1 Glandirana rugosa | reverse complement strand
TGGGGGGGGGGGGGGCAGTGTATAGTGTCAGTAGGGCAGTGTATAGTGTCAGTAGGGCAGTGTATAGTGTCAGTAGGGCAGTGTATAGTGTCAGTAGGGCAGTGGATGGTGTCAGTAGTTTTTTATTTTTATACATTTTTTTTACAGTGTTAATTGTTATTATTTTTTACAATACAATTTCTTCTTATTATTTTTCAAAATGCTTTTGAAGGGGGGTGGGGGGTCTGTGGATTGTGTCAGTGGGGCAGTGGACAGTGTCAGAAGAGCACTGGATAGTGTCAGTGTTTTTTTTTTTCTTTTACAGTAGTATTTTTTAATTATATTTTACAATTTAACTTTGTATTATTTTTTTTCATTTTTTTTTCAGAATGCTTTTGATGTGGGGGGGAGAGGGGCCTGTCTGTAGGGGTCAGTGTCAGTAACTTTTTAACAATGTTGTTTTTGTTATTTTTTACAATGTCATTTTTTTCATATTTCTTTCACAATGCTATTTTTTTGGGGGGTGGAAGGGGGGGCAGTGGATTGTGTCAATAGGGCAGTGGATGGTGTCAGTAGTTTTTTTATCTGTATTATGTACATTTTTTATCATTTCTTTACAACTTTATTTTTTAAATTATTTTAAGTTAATTTTCAATCAAGGAGGATCGGTGCAGCTGTTTGTGGGAGGGGGGGGGGGGGCAATTACAAGCATCGATCCTCTTCTATGGCTCTCTATGAATCAGCTGAAAGCTACTTCTCCTCTCCCTCCAGTGGCTTTCAGCTGCTTCACTGAGAGCCATAGAGGGAGATTGGTGCTTGTAATCTCCCCCCTTCCCCGCCGCACCGATAATCCCCCATGCGCTCCCCCCGATTGTCCCCCAACAGCGCTGCCAGCTTCCCTTCTGCCTTGGGGGATGTTTCAGGATGGTGACCCTCCTGCCTCTGGTTCAGTCCAGCCTTGGTCACAAAGTATACATTTAGCCCCAATTATTTGTTTTAGAAATCCAACACGGTATGATGGGAAAAAAGTCTCATATGAACTTGAAGTCTTGTATAAAGTTAAATGAAACATTTTACACAAACCACCGACAGTTTTCCTGAAACCAGATGGCTGTGCGACTTCATAAAACTTTACAGGAGAGAAAAAAAGATTTTAGATAACATTAAAAAACTTACTTCGGCGGATTTTATATCAACAGTCACTGTGCATTGTAAAATGTAATTTCAAGCTGTCTTTTTTTTTTTATTCTCCCCCACACTCGCTGTCACTTTTTTTTTAAACTCAGTATAGCTGTAGTTCCTCCTTTTTGCCAGTAGGAGTCACTGGTACCTTTGGCATTAGTATGATGTATGATGAGCTGCAGTGAAATGAGTGAGTTATAAATGTGCATATTACTCTCGGCCAATCAGTAGGAGTTTCATGGCCACTGAGCATGCTGGGAGACAGTATAAATATTGGGGGAGATCAGGTGAACAGGGTCCTCCCACCCAGATTTTGGCCTGGTGTAGGTGTGTGAGCTGTGTTGGAAGGGGCCTGGAGCCTAGGACCTAGCCATGTGCTCGCGGTTCTGCCAGAGAAAGACTATATGATGACTGGAAGCATGAAGGAAGGGATGGAGTTCTGAGATGAAGTACCAGAAATTACTCTTCCATGAGCTGGGAAAGCATTAAGATGCACTCATCCAAGGAAACCCTGCATGGTGCTGTGAGTTTTAGGTTGCTAAAGGAGGCGACTGTTGCTACCTCGATACAGAACATTGGGTGCAAGCCTAAGGCCCTTGTGCTGTATTGCTGTCTACTTTGTTGTTTTATTTTTAGAGTCTGCTGACCTGTCTGCCTACTGTCCTAGGGTATCCTGTGCCCTAACCCTCTCTCCGTACATTTTGTTGTGAGCAATAAACTCACTTTTGTTCATCCTAAAAGTGACTGGCGCCCAACATTTCTGCAACTGTCCACACCCACCATGCCTAGGAACCAGAACCCTGAGGTGAAATGTCAGGCCTCCCTGATTCCGGGGGGGTCAGGGGAGCGCTACATGTGCATTTCCCTTCAGTCATATTCCATGGAGGTTCTCGCATACAGGGCCGATGTTAGGTGGGAGCAAATTACAAGATTGCCCAGGGCACCCAACCTCTGGAGATGGGAAGAGAGGTAGATGTTCCATAGTATATAGGAAATAAGTGGGCAGAGGTGATAACACTGCTTGATGTTTCACTGCAGCAGAGACACTGTGTCGGGTGTCTGACTGCATGGCACTCCCTGTAAGCAGCTCTTTTAAGTGTTGCATAAGGACAAGGTAGTTTTTTGTCCCAGGCTGTCCTTCCTACCAAAGGTAGTCTGGTTGAAAAAAGACACAAGTCCATCTAGTTCAATTAATGTTGTCAGCCTTCCACCTTATAGAGGACATAGGCTTATCTTCCTTGTATCCTCTTCCCTCTCATCTGAGAGGAGCAGCTCCATATTGCCCAGATGTGGTCAGAGCTATTTTGGGTTTATCTCTTGGCCACAGCATCTACTCAGAAGTCTGATGTTCGATTTATCGTTCTGGAGGGTTGTAGACTATGTCAAGCTGCCTCCTCTTCCACCACTTTAAGATGGATTGGTAGAATGGTGATCCAGGCCTCTGCTCTTGGGGGCCACGCTGCTCCAATCCCAGTTACTGTGCATTCTACCAGGGCCCTTAGCACGTTCTGGGCCTTTCATCATTTTGCTTCTGTTGTTTGGTTTTTGCAAGGCGGCTACTTGGTTTTTCAGTTAACAGTTAATAAGTTTGTGGATGTCAGCTTTGGCCGGAAAGTCTTGCAGGCCGCAGTTTGAGTCCACCTGGGGTTGGTTCCTGTTTTTAGCAATTTTGTTGTGGGCCCACCCCTTATTCTGCTTTTCTGGCACTGCTTTGGGACATCCCATCCATGACAAGTTAAGCTGTGTCTGTCATTGAGCAATAGAGGAAATTGGATTTTTGTACTCACTGAAAAATAATATTGTCTGAGCTCATTGAAGGAGACAGCACCTGCTCCGTTTTGTTTTTGGTTGTCTCTATGTCATCATCCTTGTACTGCTGGCTACTAACTGAATCGTGTACTGCACATGGGGTTTTGGCCACCACCATAGGCATGCTTTTAGTTTTAATTGCATCTAATGTCCTGCTCCTGAAAGTATCTATTCTGACTCCTAACTGTTGTAATGGCGACTTATCCCTTGTTGAGACCTCTATGCCTGGCCTGTATAAGCAGATATGATCACCGCAGACAGTTCTTATCAGATAGTGACTCACCAATTACCGATTTCTTCCATGAGCGTTTATTCATTGGAATAGCAGGTACAGCATACAACAAATGTGACAGATGGTCGAAAGATGGTAACTGCAGGTCAAAACATAGTAATGTGTCCTAGGATGCGAGTAGATTGAGAGAGGCCTTCTAGCATGTGGCCATATTCTTTACCTCATGAGAGAGAGGACACAGGAAGAGGAACTAGAATAGCAGAGTGCACCAGGAACAGGAAGCTACAGAGTAGAGTGAACTAGGAAGAGGAAATTAGCTCACAGAGGATGGGAGGTACACACTTAGAAAATACAATAGAAAGGTGTAATATCCACAGGAACCACAAGATGGCATTGTAATAACCAACTATAAAAATATTACTATAGCTGCATATTTATGTTACATGCAAATCATGTAACAGAACAGTATCAAAGCATCAAATCCATCTGTGAGAAGTTAAGCTGTGTCCTTCAATGAACTTAGAGAAAAGTTTTTTTTTTCTTATTCTTGTCTCTTATAAAGCCCAATTTACATTACTGTTGTGTTAATAGTTTGGGTTCAGTTAGGGTGACTCAACCCTGGGATTGACGCACTAGCCGTTCCCTGGGGAGTCAGTGCAACCAATGTAAATAGCTACATTGAAATGTTCCATTGAAGGGGGCGCATGCGCGGCGCGATGCAGGGCGGCGGCTCTTCTTAACAGCTCCGCGGCTGCTATCTGGGGGAAAGGCGATTACAGGGTGCTTCACCCTCTAAAAGAGCACCAAAACTATCCATAACCCTGCCGGAACACCTGGTGCATGCCTGGAAGCAGGAAAGGACCGAAGAAGCGCCGCTCACAGAGCCATCTCACAACTTATTTGCTCCGGTCCCAGGAGAAGAACAGCAAGATGTCCCAAAATGGCGCCGTCACCATGCTGTCTCAGAAAGGCTCCTCTTCTGCAAATGATGTCTCCCTAATCAACACAAACTGTGAGTACAATTCTCCACATATACCACAGACAGGCATCACCAAGGCAGACTTAGAGGATAGCCTAACAGCAATATATGAAAAACTGGCAGATAAGATTCATAAAGAGGTCAGTAACTCCACAAATGCCTTATCACAAGAGATATCTGCCCTAGGAAATCGCACAGACATTCTTGAGACTAAACATGATGAACTGACTCTTGCACACAATGATTTAAGAAAGGATTATGAAACATTAGCGGAAAACTTTGCGTATGTGCAAACGCAAGTCGAAGATCTCGATAACAGAACCAGAAGGAATAACTTGCGCATTTGCGGTGTTCCAGAATCAATAACGGACATACACACCGCCATGCTTAAGCTGTTTCACTCCCTTGTTCCCGAAAAATCCGATGATGCATTTTTATGCGACAGGATGCACAGGGCACTAAGGCCAAAACCACCAGCAGATAAACCACCCAGAGACATAATTCTTTGTCTAAAAGATTTCCTTATAAAAGAAGATATCCTGAGGGCCTCCAGAAACACCACTAATATCAACATTGAAGGGACTAAAATCCAAGTATATCCAGACATCTCCCCTGCGACACTTGAAAGGAGACGTAACATGAGGCAAGTCACAAGTGTTTTACAAAGCGCCAGAATCCGTTATAGATGGGGATTCCCCTTCAAATTATCGGTCCCTCACAATGGCACAGTATACAATCTAACAGAAGGAAAGGATCTTCTAATCAAGCTAGGCCTTTTAGACCCTGAACCTGCCCTGCGTCTTCCATCCACTCCCAGACCTTCTCCCATCTGGTCCACCCCGTCATCAAGACGTGATCAAAGAAATATGCGACATTCTCCCAGGAATCTTTCAACCTGATTCATACCATTAGATCTATAATATTTTACTCTGCCTGCAGAACTTTTCCCGGATTTCTTATTTTGCTCAATTCTCCGTTATTTTTTATTGACACCATACTTGCCCTGCTATTGCTAATGATTCATATGTTTTCAGCAGACAAGATTCAACTTTACTCTGGGATGATATCCTTTTCTAATAGTTTTTCTTCTTTGAACCCAGTATAACACGTGGTTGAGCTCATTCTCACACATTGTAAGCATTACCTCTTTTGCCCTGTGGATGTCACTATTACACAAGTTTTCAACAAACATGTTTCTGTCCAACTTCAAGATGTCATCTCCCTCCTCTAACCTCAACATCACACAAAAGGTTTATCTCCCTGGCATATGTGGACATCACAAGGTCTCTACCCTTGTAAGAACCAGCCTAAAACTTGACTTTAATGACATTGTTTCTCACTCACCATAATGATTATTTCTGTTCCTACAGGAAAGAGTGCACAGAACATGTGCACTCATGGCAATATGGTCTAATCAATAATTTTCTCAGTGTTATTCTCTCACACCATCCAAGTATATGCTGATTCTTATATAGCAGGTTATAATTATACTTAATTTCTTGCTATATCTGCTTCTCTCGTTGTTAACAGTATTTGTTACCATCAGGTATATGCTACCTTATATTCTTTATTGTTCAACACTTTATCAACGCCTATTCCCCCAGGCGCCGTTGCTAGATTGTCCCCCACCTGTCAATGTTTTTGCGGCATGGCAGTTTATGCCTGGTCCCCAGACCTTCCTTGCTCAATACATTGTCAGGATGTGGACGGTTTAGTCCATCTGTGAATGTTTTTTTGTCGTCAGATATATTTTCTTTCGACCCCATTATTGCGGTTACGCAATCTTTATTGTTGTTTTTTCTTCTAAATTTACCTGTACTTTTACACTTTTCTAATGATTATGGAAGGAATATATTGTTCACCAAATTATTTGTAACTTTGACATGCACTAAATATCTTCTCAGTACCTGTTACCCTCATCAATCTTGTGCCTCAAGGTGTGTGGTGGTCGAGTGTGCGGTCTTCCGTGGAGCTCCGTTTGGATCCCACGTATGGAAATACGGTAAAACCATCTCTGATTATACAGTTTCTATAGTCTCCTTTTATGAACACAATAATGGATCTTAAGATTATTACACATAATGTTCAAGGCTTCAATTCACCCCACAAAAGAAAGAAAGCCTTTAATTTTTACAAAAGACTGGGAGCCGATGTCATACTCATGCAGGAGACGCACTTCTCGACCACCGGTCACCCTCAATACTTTAACAAAGCTTATAACCAAACATTTTATACCACCTATTCCAACAAAACTAAAGGAGTAGCAATATTCATCAGAAACTCTATTATCTTTGAAACACAGAATATTTTTAAAGACCCATTAAGCAGATTTATCATTATTAAAGGGAAAATAAATGGTCGCCTCCTTACAATTGCCTCTTTATATGCCCCGAACGAAGCTCAATCTACTTTTTTCAACGACTTCTTCAACATCTTAGATAAATACAATTCCCCTCACATGATAGTTGGAGGAGACTTCAACCTCGCTGCAAACTCCTTACTAGACAGAAGTAACAACTCCCCCACTGCTAGATCTTTTACAAAATCAATCTCTAAATCCTTATATGATCGCCAACTTATTGATGCTTGGCGTGCCCACAACACAGGTATCAAGGCATATACATTTTACTCTGCACCACACAATAGCCATGCTAGGCTAGACTACGTCTTTACCACCCCAATCGTCCTTGCCAACTCCTCTAAAGCCGACATATGCCCCTGCCCATGGTCAGATCATCAGATAGTATCATTTAACACATCAAGTATTGGACTCCAACATACGCCACACAACTGGAGAATTAACGATTCTCTTCTTTCAGATCCACAAATAATAGAACAAGTTCAAAAAAACATACAGGAGTATTTCACACTTAACAATACTCCAGACGTTCTTCCTCCCACTCTCTGGACGGCCCATAAGGCCGTGATCAGAGGCCAACTTATTGACATAGCTTCTAAAAAAAACAAAGCCAAACTGACAGACATTAGAACTTTATCAAGGGAGCTGAACCAACTATATAGTAACCCGCACCACCCCTACTCACAAACTCTCATGAACCAAATCAAATGCAAAAGACAAGCACTTGATGCTCTCCTCTCACAAGAATCAGAGAAACAAATCAGATTCTCCAAATCTAAACTCCTCCTTAATAGCAACTCCACTTCCAAAATATTCGCCAGGAAACTAAATCAAATCACCAAACCTCCCCATGTCTACAAGCTAAGAGACAAAAATGGGAACATGGTTTCCCATCCAAACGACGTTCAACAGATCTTCTTAGATTTTTATAAAAAGCTCCTCTCTAATCCCCACTCAACATCCCCTAACAACATCACTAACTGGCTAGATTCATTAAATATCCCCTCTCTCACACCACAGCAAGCTGAAATTCTCAACTCCCCATGCACAGAAGACGAGATACAAAACATAATCAGATCATTAAAATCCTCCACTGCCCCAGGCCCAGATGGATATTCCACTACATATTTAAAAAAATTTAGCTCTATCCTATCTCCCCATCTTTGCGTCCTTTTCAATCACATTCTTAAAGGAAACTATTTCCCTGAAGAAATGCTGTTAGCAAACATGTCCCTAATTCCTAAACCCTCCAAAGACCACTCTCAACCTCAAAATTATCATCCCATATCTGTCCTAGACAACGACCTTAAAATTTTTGGTCGCATGTTAGCAGATAGACTAGCTAAAGTAATTAACCTATTAATACATTCAGATCAGACGGGCTTTATGCCACACAGACACATCACTGACAACATTAGGCTTGTGGCAAACATAATTCAAGACGCCAATCATACCTCTCGCCCTGTCACCCTTCTAAGCCTAGACATTAACAAGGCTTTTGACAGTGTGGGATGGTCTTATCTAGATCTCATTTTATCAAAATTTGGCATTAAAGACTCCTTTTTTCATGGATTTAAAGCTTTATATCATCTTCCCCAAACAAGGATTAAGATCCCTGGAGCCAACTCAGAATTTTTTCCACTACACAGAGGCACACGGCAGGGCTGCCCTTTATCGCCCCTATTATTCGCCTTGGCATTGGAACCTTTGGCGATCCACCTAAGAAACAACATAAATATTAAGGGATACATTAAAGATCAAACAGAATACAAGCTCAGTCTATATGCCGACGATTACATTCTCTTCTTGTCAGAACCGATCAATTCACTCCCAATATTGATACAGACTTTGGAACAATTTCACCACATCTCTGGCCTCAAAGTCAATCTTTCAAAGTGCTCTATTCTACCTATAAACATACCCACTGACATCTCACAGCATATCCAAAACAATTTCTCTTTTACCTGGTGCCCCCACTCATTCAGATATTTAGGTGTCCATATCACCCCTAACTTCAATACACTTTATCAACATAACTACCCTCCCCTTTTTGTTCATATCAGAAAGTTGCTAAAATCCTGGACCACCTTTAATATTTCTTTTCTTGGAAAATTATGTGCAATTAAGATGACAATTCTTCCCAAACTTTTATTTTATTTCCGCTTACTCCCAATTAATATTCACAAATACAAATTGGATGCACTACAGAAAGACATCAACTCATTTATCTGGTCCGGAAAAAAACCCAGATGTAACCTCACCACACTTTATAGACCCTCCAAATCAGGAGGCTTCGGCCTACCTAACATTTGGCAATATTACATTTCAGCTAGATTAACACATCTCACACAATGGTCGGCAGACCCTAAGGATATTCCTTGGTTAACCTTTGAATTATCTTCTATCTCTCCCTTTTTCATTAATGGAATCCTATGGTCCAAAACAATTAAATATAAACATCTACAAAAGCGCAATAGTATTGTGGCCCAGCTATATCAATTCTGGTCCAGACACAAAGACACCCTTAACCTAGTCTCTCATCCCCCCCCTCTTGCATCATACATTGGTGAAATAACTGAACCCCACGATATCTCTGCTCTCTCCGCCTGGAAGAATCACAAGCTCACCAACCTACTTTCCATTACAGAAGATGGTATTTTCCTCCCTTTAGAGAGAATTAAAACCAAATTTAATTTCCCAGACGCCACCTCACAACAATACTCGATCATCAAAAATTTCTATAACAAACTTTTCCCAACCAAATTAAAACACCCTTCACTCCATTGGAGAACATATGTATAAAATCCCCAAGGGGAAAGGGTCTCATCTCAATCCTCTACAAACACATTACAAATATTACACAACCTCACAAAACACAAGCCATGATAAAATGGGAAACAAACCTCGATCTTATGATATCTATCAAAGACTGGTATACTATGATAGACAATTCACATAAATGCAACCTAGCAACGGCATTTAGAGAAACGCCCACTAAGCTCCTTACTAGATGGTATCTTACTCCTGCCAAAATCAACTTAATGTATCCATCTTCCCCTCAAACATGTTTCCGAGGTTGTAATGCATTGGGTACTCTGCTGCACATATTCTGGGATTGTGTTCATGTTAAAGATATCTGGATCTTAGCTCAAACTAGAATTTCCAAATTTTTGAATAGACAGATCCCTATGTCTCCACAAATATGTCTACTTTTCCAATCCATACCCGACACTCCAAATCAATGTTTAAGATTGATACACACTCTATTCAGTGCGATTCAGTGGATGATAGCCTGTAACTGGCGCTCCAAAAATCTCTCCTGGTCACAAGTACTACATAGAATGGATCAAGCCAGACTCACAGAGTATATTCTTCATACCCTGTTTGATTCTAGACATATTTTAAAGGAAAAATGGTCCTATTGGGATATTCCATGATATACTCTGTGAGCTACTCTCAATGTTTTCTAACACTTCTACTTTCAACCTCCAAATCTTCACCTCATAACTCTGATGTACACAATTGTATGGTGCTTACCTCATCTATTGTAATTATATGTTTGTAGATACCCCTCAGTGTTGTTAAGTCTCTGTACTACAATGTATAATACAAGGTACTGACTCATGTATGTATTTTTTACCATTTCCTTCCAATAAAAAATTCGTAAACAAAAAAAGAAATGTTCCATTGTCTATCTGGGGATAAAAGGTCTGGTCTAAAAAGTGTTAGCTGGCTTGACAAGACAGGGTGACAATGCTACTACTTGATTTCACTCACCAGGTTAAAGGAAAGTAGAAAAGACAACATAGAGGCAGGGCCTGAGTTAGATACCTTTTTTCGGGAGGAATCACTCACATATAGTACAGTATACGGTAAACTGATATCTTTTATAATAATCTCGAGCAGATTGTTAGTACAACTGACCAGCAAATCTATGACACTGTCCAGAGAATAATCATTCTCAATGGTCAAAAAGTTGGGTTACTGCAGGGTAGCTTCATTTACTGGGACTAAAGTCCCTTCTTGAAATACTGTATATGAAGAATAGTTTCTTCAGCCTACATCGGATCCATGCTGCCACACAATTTACTGGAATGTATGAAGTGAAGATCCCTGAGGTATCCCCTTCCCTGAGGTATCCCTGAGGTCCCCTTCCCTGAGGTATCCCTTCTGGACTGGAACCTTTCCCTTTTCTATGTGCTGTCACTCATAAGCATGTTACTGTTCCTGACCACCCACTCGCCAAAACCACCCAAAGTGGCCACCAAAGTCTCTTGAGAGCTTTGCGTCCAGTAGGACAGCTCTCCTTCCTGAGGCAACTGATAGAAACCCTAAGGGAATTCCTCTTCCCATGTAGTGAGGGCATGAGTCTATCTACGAGTAGGAAGACTACCTGTACCTGCCCACAAACAGGTGCAGTGGGAGGACTCAAAAGCAAAACTGCTGTGGTAATGTTGACAGATTGTGTAATATGATTTTTTTTTTAGTTTGCCCATAGTTCCACTGTAATACAAAAACAAGAAATGAACAAGTTCATAATGGGAGGAAGTGGAACGTGCATCTCTCCTGTAAACTAATAAGCCAGGAGGGAGAAAACAGCCATGCTTTCGTGCTGGATAATAGCAATACCGTCAGTGCTCAGGGAATTAAACAGAACATTAAAGGAGCAGAGAAGAACACGATAGACAACAGCCACAGCTGAGTGGGTAAATTACAGAACAATGTGTGTAGCCCAATCATCAGCCAAGAGAGAAAAGCAATTAAATTCCTGCATACTTTTCTGTCAAATGAAACACGTGAACCTGAAATCACAGCCGAGCTGAAGAAATGAGACTTTTCTGCAGACTCGTAAACTGGGGGAAGAGGAGCTGAAAATGTCTTCATAAAACTCTGATAATATTCTATACTTGGAAAATTCTGCATTTCCATCCACAAAATAATAGACACCAGACATTAAATGCCAGGGCTTCTAATGGGAACATTTGTAGCTTCATTAATTTTAAAGTTGAAGTTCAGACAAATATTGAAAAACAACATTTAATTCAGTTACGTATTCACTAAAAATAATTAAAATAGTAGGAAATAATTTTAAATAGTTTGGCCAAAACCTGTTAAAATAAAATAGCAGCTCTCGCTGCAAAACTCACCTGCTCCAGTGCTGTCCCCCAAGGACTCACCGCTCAAGGCATCCAGTGCTTCTCTTGTACTGGGTTGAATTACAGCCATTGTCGTTTAACATAGCCCAGGTTATGCTTTAAATAATTTTTATTTATTATTTGAATTTATTATTAATTTATTATTATTATTTTAATATACTGTGATGTTATGCGAGGTGCGATAGTGGATGGGCGATGTTTGATGCCTCGCATGCTTTCACTTGGAGTGGACTAGTGAGAATCCGACCCGGGTTTTGCCAGCCACCGTGGCAGAGCTGGTTCCGGCCCGGAGTTTCTGGTCCACCCAAATCCCTCTTTACCTGCTTTAAATGACCAGGAAGAGATCTCAGTTGTGCTCTGGCCTGGGACTTAGTAGAACTACTCAGAGAGCTACACCTTGAGACTTGATTGCTCTAAGGACTGCAAGAGAAAAGGTTTACATTTGTGTTGTTTAGAGGAGTCAGGGACAAGTCCGACATCGTATAGAGAGGTATCCTGCTCTGGAGTAGTTTATCTCCAGACGGCAATGTTTTGTTTTGCTATTTTGTTTGTGTTATTTCTTGCAACCTTTTACCAATTAAACTGGCAAACTGTCAGGTTTTAAGAACGTTTGCCTTCAAGTTGCCTTCTTCCCAGGAAAAGTGATCCACATGAGCTAATCTCCCACACGTAGTGGATTCAGCGGGCAACTTTCTGAAATGGAAGAAATGCCCTGCTGCAAGCCAATGCAGCTTAGCGGGAAACCAACCGCCAGGTCGCAGAGGCCACTGCAGCACAACATGCGGCTCAGTCGCCGACAGCATGAGGCTGAGCGGGAGGAGAGTCGCAAGGCCATCGCAGCACAGCAGGATGCGAACCGCCAGGCCATCACAGTACAACAGGAGATGAATCGCCAATTTGCAGAGGCCCTGCTGTAGTTAAAAAATGGGTCCATGCCTCCCGTGGCACTGGAACCAAAGTTGGTACGTGCCTCTTACCACCTGCAGAAGATGACACCTGCAGATGATGTGGAGGCGTACCTGACCACTTTTGAGAGAGTCGCTGTGCAGGAAGGATGGGAAAAAGGACAATAGTCGGGACTGCTAGCACCTTTTCTGACAGGCGAGCCCCAAAAGGCCTATTTTGATTTGGAACCCGATAAGGCCCAGGGCTATGAGTCTCTAAAAACAAAGATACTCGCATGCCTGGGTGTCACCATGGCAGCCAGGGCTCAACTTGTACTCAGTGGACCTACTGCATGGACCAGCCACCCCGCTCCCAAATGTTTAACCTGATACATCTCACGGGGAAGTGGTTACAGCCCGAGACTTTGCCAGGTCCTCAGATCGTGGAGCGTGTGGTCATGAACCGGTATCTGCACATGCTCCCTGCTACTTTGAGGAAGTGGGTCAGCCATGGAGACCCCAAAATAGCAAACCAATTGGTAGGCCTCATGGAGAGATACAATGCTGCTGAGGATTTGTTGCACCTGTCTGCACCCCACTCCAATGTATCTAGGGGTGAAAGATCGCCCGGCGGACACAGTAAGACTGTTCCAGGGTTCAAGGGCGTGAGGAAGTTTGTTAAGACTGCTACAGCTAAAGAGACTATGGGCCCTAGACCTGGAGACTGGCCAAAGAAGCCAGGAAGGTTTTGGGGACCCTTGAGAGGACTGGGTGTCGAGCACATACAGTGCTACTGATGTCACGCATTAGGACATATTGCTGCCAATTGTACTCTAAATGATGAACCAATGCAGTGTGATAATGTTTATATGAAAAGACCCATGCCTATTTTTGCACAGGTCGCATACACTGCATCATGTCAGGGTCCCATGGAAAAAATAATGTGTGCAATTTCTGTTGATGGGAAACCAGTCACGGCACTGCTTGATTTGGGTAGTGTGGTAACTTTAGTCAACAGCAAGTGTGTGAACCCTGCAAAATTACACCCTAGCACAATTGGGGTCTTTGCATCCATGGGGACTGCGGTGGTTTGAAATTGTCACCCCTTTGGGGCAGCGTGACACATTCAGTGGGGGTGGTGCTTCCCCTGCATCATGAGGTCCTGGTGGGGAGGGATTTTCCCACTTTTTGGAGGCTATGGGAAGGCATGGAGAGTCTGAAGGATAGAGCTCTCCCTGCTGGGGAAGCACAGGAACTCTCACCAGAACCTTTTTGCCAAATGGAAGAGGAGACGGTTGGCAGGACCGAGGAAGGAGGAGACCCTCTTCCTTTTCCTGAAATGGCTGGGGAGCCAGAGGAGCTGGAAGTCAGCTCTCAGTTGGAGGTTAATGAACCAGAGAACCTCTCTGACTCTAATAGTGAGAGCGGACAGAATGTGACCCCTGACTTAGAGGTCAGAAGGGAGAATTTTTGTACAGAGCAATTGTCACCCTCACTAGAGCCAGAGAGAGTGTTAAAATGATAAATGGGGAACCTGTGGATCATAATTGGGGGGTGTCTTTCCCCTACGTGACTCTTAGAAACAATCTGCTGTTTCAGGTGGTAAAACACGGTGAGGACGAGGTAGAACAGCTGGTGGTTTCCAAACCCTTCCGAAGGATGGTTCTAGACTTGGCCCATGGGCACATAATGGGGGGACATCTGGGTATGGAGAAGACCAGGGAGAGGATAACCCAGAGATTCTTCTGACCTGGGCTGTATGCAGATGTCAGAGAGTACTGTGAGTCATGCCCCGAGTGTCAATTGTCTGCACGGGCACCCCATTTCCGCAGTCCACTTGTTCCCCTACCCATAACTGAAGTGCTGTTTGAGAGAATTGGCATGGATCTGGTGGGGCCAGTAGTAAAGTCTGTCCCGGGCCACCAACACATTCTGGTAATACTGGACTATGCAACACGCTACCCAGAAGCCATACACTTGCGGAATGCCTCTATTAGGACGATCGCCAAGGAATTGGTCCATGTGTTTAGTTGCGTTGGGATCTCAAAAGAGATCTTAATGGACCAGGGCACCCCATTCATATCTTGGGCTACTAAGGAACTGTGAAAGTTGAACAAAATCTTCCATCCCTGTACCTCTGTCTACCACCCCCAAATGGATGGACTTGTGGAGAGATTTAATAAGACCCTCAAAAGTATGTTGAAAAAGGTGGTCGACAAAGATGGGAGAAATTGGACCTCTTTCGTGTACTCCCCATACCCGTCCCTAGCTATTTCCTCAGGATAATGCAAAGACGAGCCCTAGCATATATCTGGGGCCCATCCAGGCCTCGTATTAATAAAAAGACCCTATTCCTTTCTAAGGCTGACGGTGGCCTAGGTGTACCCGACTTTAGTAAATATTATAAAGCTGCCCAAATAGCTTGTCTCACCAAATACCACGCAGTTCATGAAGCTCCCATATGGGTAGCGATTGAGGCAGTAGAAGTTGATCCTCTATCGGTGGCAAACCTTCTTTGGTAAAAAGCCTCCGACCGGAGGACAATCAGAAACCCGGTCACTAAACATAGCCTTAATATATGGGATGCCATTAAATTCAAGTTCAAACTACAATCCACTCACAACCCTATGCTTTCTTTCTTACATAACCCAGCTTTCCCCCCAGCTTGGGATTCCTCAACAAGCTTCGCTCAGTGGTCGTCTCGGGGACTCCTCAGATTACACCATTTAACTAACAACACGAGCCTAGTTCCATTCCAAACACTGAGGGACAGACACCATCTGCCCCCTTGATCCGAGCACAACAATCAATTTACCACATTAGACTCCTCAGGGGCTCTGCTGGTGACTCGCTTCGAACAACTCCTTAGGGTTCGACCCCCCTTTCGACCCAATACATTCTTTCTTTCGTATCCCAACACTCACCTAACATCAAACTTGAACTTAAATTACCGTAGGGTATATAATTCCGATACAAATCACTGGCCCAAAGACTAACAGGAGGCCAGCCTCCGAAAAATGGTTTCTTCCAAACGGTGGCTATCTCCTAGTTGAAGATGACGGAGTTAGCGATGGGTATACCCTCGAAGTACTTGACGCACCATAAACCACTCTGTTCG
>BLSH010458018.1:101956-113623 GCA_018402905.1 Glandirana rugosa | reverse complement strand
AATCATTGCACATCTTTTATTCACACTTCTTTTTAAAATGTGTGTATCACTTTAAATGAAACCGTCAATCATTGCACATCTCTTCTGCACAATTATTTCAAGTCTGTGTGTCACTTTAAATCAAACCGTCAATCATTGCACATCTGTTATTCACACTTCTTTTTAAAGTCTGTGTCACTTTAAATGAAACCGTCAATCATTGCACATCTGCTATTCACACACATGTGTTCTGCACCAGAACAGATGTTATTCACACATTACATCTGTTCTGCACACATCTGAAAATAGTTTAGAACACTTTACCTAAAACTGGGGAGAAACCATACACCTGTTCTTCAAACATCTGGATAGTGTGTTTGAAAATACAGCATAGAGAAGAGCATGCATATGGTTGCGCTGTTCACACACAGTTTGCAGATGTTTTCAGAACAGTGATATCATATCAGTGATATAATATCACTGTTCTGAAAACATCTGCAAACTGTATGTGAAGAGCGCAACCATATGCATGCTCTTCTCTATGCTGTATTTTCAAACACACTATCCAGATGTTTGAAGATGATCTCCATTTTTGCATTTTTTATGTTTTTATTTTTTAAAAAAATATTTAAAGTTATTTCCCTGTCCCCATTTCTTTGTAGGGCACTTGTCCCATCCTTACCCACATTTTCCTTCCTTTTGCAGACCTCTAGGACCTTCCTGGGCTTTTTTACAGCATTTTTAACATTTTTAATTAAAATTAGCAGAACCCCGGACCCGAACCCAGACTTTTTTTGAAAAGTCAGGGTCCGGGTCCTGGTCCCGGACACCCCAAAGTTCGGTACGGACCCGAACTTTACAGTCCGGGTTCGCTCAACTCTACCAATGACAATTGGATTTAGAACATTTTGGGTTGTTGTGGAAACAAGGATTGGTGATAAAGCTTCAGTGGAGACACCTTTTTCCCATGATAACTCTTACAGGAGTGAATTTCCCTTCCTAGGGGTAGATTTCCTCTCACTTCCTGTTGTCTCCCTCCTTTTGTAAGTAGGAGTCATTTGTAAGTCGGATGTTTGTAACTAGGGGATCACCTGTACTGTATATTGTGACAAGTTGGGGAATTTGTAGCTCATTGGTAGTGCAAAAAGTGAGTTTACATTCTAGGGCTTTTTCTGCCCACTTTTATTTAACCGCTTGTCAGCCGATTGCCGTGGATTGACGGCAGCAGATTGACACCGCTGCGCGAATCGCCGTAGCTGTACAGGGGGAGATTTCCTCCCACTTTCTGTTGTCTCCCTCCGTTTGTAAGTCGGATGTTTGTTACTAGGGGACCGCCTGTACTCAACTGTAGGGCTAGGGCTGGTTCACGCAGGGGCGATCCGACTTCTGGCGTGACTTTGCTAGGTGATTTGAACGCGACTTTAACGTGACTTTAGCTCGACTTCAGGCGACCTACAGCGCGACTTAAAGCAACCTCCATGCCAGGCGACTTTGCCTTTGGTCAATCAGAAAAGGGAGGGAGGGGTTGCCTGGGTAATTCATGGGGATTAACTGGGTAAATTATTTTCTTTTTCCTGTAAAGTCGCTTCAATATAGATGGGGATCCGACTTGGAGGCAACTTCCATTGAATTCTATGGGCACAAGTCGGATAGAAGTCACCTTGAAGCAGTACAGGAACCTTTTTTGAAGTCGGAGCGACTTCAGTAGTGTACATTAAGACCGCTCCCATTCACTTCAATGGGATTTCTAATGTCAAGCGAATGGGGCAACTTGGGGTGACACAAGTCGGCTCCCAAGTCGCTGTAGTGTGAACCAAGCCTTAGACAAAAATATGTAAAAAAAAGAGAGCCGTTTAAAGCCTTCTTCTCAGAGAGTCCAAAGAAGAAATAAGTACACTGTCCATTGTGTAAAAAATGTATCTCATATTGTTTAATTTTTAAAAGTGCTGGGCTGTGTATTTTTTTTTTTTTTATATAAAACCACTTTGAGTTGTAATCTAAAAGTCCTTAATTATTTATAAATAATTCCAAGATTATTCTGTTTAATGTTTTTGAGGTTAATAGAAAAAGCATTAAAAAGCATTGCAGAATGATAAAAAAAAAAATGTAAATAATTGGTGTTTTTTCCTTCTGTGATGTAGATCCTGATGGGGATCTTCCAGGTCTTTAGCATGGATTTTCGGATGTGTTTGCCGGACTTGCCCTCAAATCAAGAGTTTGCCCATCACTAGTTCTATCTATGTTATCTACAGTATGTGGATCTCAGCAGACATTGTTCTTGTTCCAAACCATTATAGTTGTCCTTTAAGGATGTCACCTAATTCTCATAAATTACTGCGAAACTTAAAGCATTCCATTTTCTCTAAAGGAAGCTACAAATATATTTTATTTTTATTTCTTTATATATTTAAAAGTAATTCTATTACTCGCTATTTGGAAGGTAAGTGTAAATAGAAATAACGTCTCATAAAAGGTAATAAAATGCAGTTCTCTCCATCTCTCCGGTATGTATAACACAGATAACAGAGATAGGGAAAACGTTAGAGTGTTCTAATGTATTCCAGTTTATAGACGGTGTGATGAATGGTTTATACATTTCTTTATGGTCAAATGTTTTTGACAGCTCTGTATAATTTATAGGTTGTGTATGTAAAATGGATGCAGCAAATGAACCACTCTCAGCCTCTATAACCATGATAAATTGTCACTTTCAATGCTGCAACAGACCAACGGATGCATGGGGGATAACGGCACTCTTTATATCAGCATGCAAAGTATATACATACTTCTGCACAAAATCAGATTTACTTACAATAATTCTGTCATAAGGTTAATTCATTGGAGCTGACATACAGATTTCAAAGGTGATCACTATGCAAACAGAATCCTTATGTTGTCAAGGATGAACTCTGGCTCATTGATGGCTTCCAGTCTCTTATAGAGAGGCAGCTTTGACTTTTTAGTAGAAAGTCATTATTTGCATACTACATTCCCTAGCTCTGGGGGGTTTTAACCACTTGCTTACTGGGCACTTAAACCCCCCTCCTGCCCAGACCAATTTTTGGCTTTCAGTGCTGTCGCATTTTGAATGAGGATTGCGCAGTCGTGCGACGTTGTACACAAACTAACTTTATATCATTTTTTCCCACAAATAGAGTTTTCTTTTGGTGGTATTTGATCACCTCTGCATCATTTCTGATCGCCGCTATAAACAAACAAAGAGCAATAATTTTGAAAAAAAGGACAATATTTTTTACTTTTTGCTATAATAAATATCCAAAAAAAAAAAAATTCAACAGTTTTGGCCAATATATATTCTTCTACATATTTTTGGTAAAAAAAAATCGCAGTCGGCGTATATTGATTGGTTTGCGCAAAAGTTATCGCATCTACAAACTATGGGAATCAATTTATGGCATTTTTATTATTTATTTATTTTTTACTAGTATTGGCGGCGATCTGCGATTTTTATCGGGACTGCGATATTGAGGCGGACATGTCAGACATTTTTGACACTTTTTTTGGGACCAATGACATTTATACAGCGATCAGACATTTAAATTTCTACTGATTACTGTATAAATGTCATTGGCAGTGAAGGAGTTAACCTGCAGGGGGCAGTGAAGGGGTCAACTGTGTTCCCCAGGCGTGTTCTAACTGTGGGGGGGTGGGGCTGGTCGGGGCAGAACAGATCTAACTGATCCCAGTGACAGGGATCAGTAGATCTGTCTTGTCCCCTTCAACAGAACGGAGAACCGCCGTGTTTACACCAGCAGTTCCCCGTTCTGCAGGTCTAACAGGGGATCGCGGGTCTCGATGTCCGCCCGACCCACGGGCACGCCCACGCAGCGTGCGGCGGGGCATGCATGTGCTGCCGCCGCCTGTGAGTGCGCACCAGAAGCGCGCACATGGCCAGGATGTCCATGGACGTCCACCCGGCAATTCAGATCCACGCTGGAGCCGTACTTCAGCAATAGCGCGGATCTGAATGGGTTAAGGCTAGAGTTGATCGAACCTCTGGAAGTCCGGGTTCGGCAGATTCGGCCGAACTTACGGACAAAGTCCGGGTTCGGGTCCGGAGTTGACCCGAACTTTGACCCAGACCCTGAACCCCATTGAAATCAATGGGGACCCGAACTTTTAGGCACAAAAATGGCTGTAACAAAGTCCTGGCAAGTCCTAGTGGTCTGCAAAAGGAAGGAAAATGGGGGCAAGAGTTGGACAAGTGCCCTACAAAGAAATGGGGATAGGGAAATAACTTAAAATAATTTTTAAGCTGAAATCACATAAAAAAATCAAAAATGGAGGTGGATGTGGAGTTGGAGGTTGAGGAGACGGTGCAAGTGGCGGTGGAGGAGGAGGAGGTAGCCAACACTGTTTTTTTATTTTCGTGCAAGAAATGCACCGCTGGCCGCAAATGTAGTTTTTAGATTTTTTTTTTTTAAACCAGCTATGTAGATGCACTTTTTAATTTTGTGCAAGAAACAATAATCTGTCCCTTTAAGCAACAGCAGGAAACTCTCCCTATAGAACTTGGAGATGATTTTAGATTCCAAAATCATCTCCAAGTTGTACAGGGAAAGTTTCCAGCTGTTGCTTTAAGGGAAAGATTATTGTTCTAAAATCATCTCCAAGTTGTATTGGAGATGATTTTATAACAATAATATGGCTCTATGCGGCTAGGATACACTTTGCCTATAGAACTTGGAGATGATTTTAGAACAATAATATGGCTCTATGCGGCTAGAATACACTTTGCCTATAGAACTTGGAGATGATTTTAGAACAATAATCTTTCCCTTAAAGCAACAGCTGGAACCTTTCCCTGTACAACTTGATGATGATTTTAGAAGAATACTCTTTCCCTTAAAGCAACAGACTCTACCTAGTCCAGTCAGATCGTTCTGTGCAGCAGGATGAGGTGTGCAATCTGTCCCTCAAAGCACCAGTACTAGTATCTCTACCTAGTCCACAATCAGATTGTTCAGTAATGCAGGATGAGATGTTCTATAATATCTGCAATCTGTCCCTCACAGAGCCAGCAGCATCCTCTCCCTAAACTATCTTGAGAGCATATGACATGCAGCACAGTGACTCCAGCCCCATATAGAGGCTGGGCCAAATGGTGCTCTGGCCAATCACAGCCATGCCATTAGTAGGCATGGCTGTGATGGCTTCTAAGGGCAAACCAGTGAAACACTTGTTGATTGGCTTCCCTTGGCAGCTATTCAACACGTGTAATAAAATACCAGAACCCTGGACCCGAACCCGAACCCAGACTTTTTTTGAAAAGTTCAGTACGGACCCAAACTTTACAGTCCGGTTCGCTCAACTCTAGTTAAGGCACATCCTTGGCACCAGCTTTTTCAGTGTAAGTTCACCTTTTCAAAAAAAATGAATACCCCCCCCCCCCAGTTCCCAATGTACTTACCGCTAGGGGCGATTAGCTATTACTGTCCACGCAGCCATTGCAGTGATTCCGGGGGTATGAAACCTCCTCTCTTCTTCCATGTCTTTCCTTAAAGTGGTAGTAAACCCTCCTATCATTTTCAGCCATGGAAGCTGCCTTCTTGGCCTCTGTTTAATCTACAACTGCCATGATGCTGCACATGTGATCAGCTATGACACCAGCCATTGGATGGTTTGACAGTTTGGTTTAGAGCACAACCAATGGGAGTGTTACATTTCCGGCGCGTGCCAGAAATGTAACTGGTTTTTAAACTGTTAAATGGATGTGTTTACTACCGTTTTAAGACTTCTGGGATGGATCCGAGTGATTCTGATTAGTCACATGCTGGCACATGACCACTTTGACCAATCAGAATCACTTTGATCCTTCCCAGAAGCCCTAAGGAAAGACAGGGATGAAGAATGGGGCTTCCATATCCCTTGAGTAGACCAAAGTACTAATATTATTTCAGTTGTAATATACAGGGTGGGCCATTTATATGGATACACCTTAATAAAATGGGAATGGTTGGTGATATTAACTTCCTGTTTGTGGCACATTAGTATATGTGAGGGGGGAAACTTTTCAAGATGGGTGGTGACCATGGCGGCCATTTTGAAGTCGGCTATTTTGAATCCAACTTTTGTTTTTTCAATAGGAAGAGGGTCATGTGACACATCAAACTTATTGGGAATTTCACAAGAAAAACAATGGTGTATTTGGTTTTAATGTAACTTTATTCTTTCATGAGTTATTTACAAGTTTCTGACCACTTATAAAATGTGTTCAATGTGCTGCCCATTGTGTTGGATTGTCAATGCAACCCTCTTCTCCCACTCTTCACACACTGATAGCAACACTGCAGGAGAAATGCTAGCACAGGATTCCAGTATCCGTAGTTTCAGGTGCTGCACATCTCGTATTTTCACAGCATAGACAATTGCCTTCAGATGACCCCAAAGATAGAAGTCTAAGGGGGTCAGATCGGGAAACCTTGGGGGCCATTCAACTGGCCCGCGACGACCAATCCACTTTCCAGGAAACTGTTCATCTAGGAATGCTCGGACCTGACACCCATAATGTGGTGGTGCAGCCCCACATTATGGGTGTCAGGTCTTTTGCATTTTCTAGATGAACAGTTTCCTGGAAAGTGGATTGGTCGTCGTGGGCCAGTTGAATGGCCCCCAAGGTCTCCCGATCTGACCCCCTTAGACTTTTATCTTTGGGGTCATCTGAAGGCAATTGTCTATGCTGTGAAGATACGAGATGTGCAGCTTCTGAAACTACAGATACTGGAAGCCTGTGCTAGCATTTCTCCTGCGGTGTTGCTATCAGTGTGTGAAAAGTGGGAGAAGAGGGTTGCATTGACAATCCAACACAATGGGCAGCACATTCAACACATTTTATAAGTGGTCAGAAACTTGTAAATAACTCATGAAAGAATAAAGTTACGTTAAAACCAAACACACCATTGTTTTTCTTGTGAAATTCCCAATAAGTTTGATGTGTCACATGACCCTCTTCCCATTGAAAAAACAAAAGTTGGATTCAAAATGTCTGACTTCAAAATGGCCGCCATGGTCACCACCCATCTTGAAAAGTTTCCCCCCTCACATATACTAATGTGCCACAAATAGGAAGTTAATATCACCAACCATTCCCATTTTATTAAGGTGTATCCATATAAATGTCCCACCCTGTATATATGTCTGTATGTGTGTTTCTTTCTGTGTGCTCTCCAGTCCCCCTGTACTTTTTCCTGGCCCCGTGCTCTTTCATGGCCTCTCCCCTTGTCCCCACAGATCTACAGGGTCCCCCTTCCCCATCTCCTGCCAGCTGCTGCAGGGTATCTGTCAGGATGAAGCCTTCCCAGTTTTTGTGGTAAAATGAGGTGCCTCGGCTTATATTCGGGTCGGCTTATACTCGAGTATATAAGGTATATACATTGCGAGGATTATAACAAACCTTGTTGCCGAAATTAATTTATGGCTTTTTCACTGTTTTTTTTTTTTTTTTTTACTAGCAATGGTGGCGATCTGTGATTTTTATCGTGACTGCAACATTGCGGCGGACAGATCGGACATTGACACTTTTTTGGTCCATTGACATTTATTCAGCGATAAGAGCTAAAAAAAAACAAAAAACACTGAACTTCCCAATAAGTTTGATGTGTCACATGACCCTCTTCCTATTGAAAAAACAAAAGTTGGATTCAAAATGTCCGACTTCAAAATGGCCACCACCCATCTTGAAAAGTTTCCCCCCTCACATATACTAATGTGCCACAAACAGGAAGTTAATATCACCAACCATTCCCATTTTATTAAGGTGTATCCATATAAATGGCCCACCCTGTACTTTATATGAGGACTGAGCTGAACACCGGAAACACAGCTAAATAAACCAATGCAATGCATTTAATCACTTCAGCTCCGGAAGGTTTACCCCCCCTTCATGACCAGGCCATTTTTTTGCGATACGGCACTGCGTTATTTACTTGACAGTTGCGCGGGGCTGTACCCAAGGAAAAAATGTATGTCTTTTTCTTCCCACAAATAGAGCTTTCTTTTGGTGGTATTTGATCATCTCTGCAGTTTTTATGTTTTTTTTTTTGCGCTATATACAAGAAAAGACAGACAATTTTGAAACACATTTAAAACATACCCAATAAAAAAATGTAAAAATTGAATTTCTTCATCAGTTTAGGCCAATTTGTATTCTGCTACATATTTTTGGTAAAACATATCCCAATATGTGTATATAGATTGGTTTGCGCAAAAGTTACAGCGTCTACAAATTATGGTATAATTTTATCTATTTTTATTTTTTACTAGTAATGGAGAAGATCAGCAACTTATAGCGGGACTGCGATATTGCGGCGAACAAATCAGACACCTAACTGACACTTTTTGGGAACCAGTGACACTAATACAGTTATCAGTGCTAAAAAATATGCACTGTCACTGTACTAATGACACTGGTAGGGAAAGGGGTTAACATCAGGGATGATCAAAGGGTCAAATGTGTTCCCTAGGAGTAATTGCTAACTGTGGGGGAGGTGCTTTAACTGGGAGAATGTAAAGATCCGTGTTCCTGCTTAGCAGGAACACAAGATCAGTACATTCCCCTTTCACAGAAAGGCGGTCTGCCTTGTTTACATAGGCAGACCACTGTTCTGCCTTTCTGCCTTTCCGCCGGACCCGCTGATTGGCTCTCGCTGTGTCCAATCACATCGGGAGCGTGACGCCGGCGGCGCGCGCGCCCCCCACGCCCCGAGCTGTCAAGTCACATACCTGGTACGTGATCTGGCGCAGAACTGCTGCCCTGCCACAGTAAATCTACGGCGGGCGGTCGCTAAGTTGTTAAGGAAGCTGTTTTACCTTTAAGGACCAGTCAGCCAGGGAAATGACACCACTTTCTCCATCACAGTTACAGAAAGAGTACAATAGTGTTTTCTCTCCCCTCGAGTCTGCTGATTGTACAGTGAAGAAGCAGCAGGAGGCTGATGAGGTTAATTCTCTGATCACTTTGCTTTTTCCACCTCTCAGAATACTCCTTGTCAGCACATTTACATGCAGAATACTTAAAGAGGAGCTCCAGTCTCCTGTGAAAAAAATAAAAGTCAGCAGCTACAAAAACTGTAGCAAACAAAACTTGTAATCCTGCGCTCAGAGGGGAATGATGTCCTGGTTCGATATTTCTGTATTAAAAACGTTAAAAAGGCACTTGGGTAATGAGCCGCCTTGCTGCCACTGTTGAACCGGGGATAGTCCAAGAATGCTATGATGAAAACAGAAAAACAATGGCGCACTGGCCTAGCGCATTACCTTTGACAAAGCCTTTATTAAAAGATTAAAAGAGATATACTCACAAACGAGCTTTCAAATAAGCATTTCAAACAATTGTGAAGTCCTGCTCGTTCATCGACACGTCATGTCTGGCTGGTCCTCACACCATGAAGGCTAACGCGTTTCGAGGTTTTTGAACCTCTTCCTCAGAGCCTGCTACACACCAACTTAACCACATATTTATACCATAGATAATGACATAGTGGGGTGTAAATCTGTATGTCATCGCCCTTAATCAGGGGCGTGTGCTCTACAGAGGGCTATTTGCATACTCCACCCGCTGGTCACCTCAGCCACATGCACCAGATGCCTCAATCACAGTATGTCTGGCTGAGGACCAGCCAGACATGACGTGTCGATGAACGGGCAGGACTTCACAATTGTTTGAAATGCTTATTTGAAAGCTTGTTTGTGAGTATATCTCTTTTAATCTTTTAATAAAGGCTTTGTCAAAGGTAATGCGCTAGGCCAGTGCGCCATTGTTTTTCTGTTTTCATCATAACAAAAACTGTAGCTGCTGACTTTAAAAAAAACAGCCACTCACCTGTCCTACGAACCAGCATGGTGCTCACCCCAGTTGATTTTACTGGCTGTCTTCTTTCCTCGGTGCTGGCATCTTCACTATGGGCACCCGGCTGTGATAGCTTGCGGCTTCGCAGCCGAGTGCCCACTGCGCACACCTGAAAGGTACATGCAGTCTTCACGTGTCTCAGAAGACTGCAGGGAGGAGGGAAGGAGGAAAACGTCTGTACCAATAGCCTAGGCCAGGGTTTCTCAACCAGGGTTCAGTGGAACCCTTTGGGTTCCTCCAGGGGTTGCTAGGGGTTCCTTGAGCAATGGTCAATTTCTACCTCTCAGATAAATTTCCACTGATACCATTGATCTTTTTAGCTATCTATAAGGGGTAATTCTTCCCAATGACCACAAGTGTAATTAGCATTCTTCCCATTGACCATCACACTAATGTATCATGAGTTGTAGATTTTTAATTTTTAGCAGGGGTTCCCCGAGACCGGAGAATTACTCCCAGGGTTCCTGAGTGTTGAAAAGGTTGAGAAAGGCTGGCCTTGTTTCTGGCAGCAGGTACCTACAGTATTTCTGACAAGTATCTACTCCCACTTCCTTCAGCTTGACCTTCCCCCTCCTGGTCTGGCCATGGGACCCGTCTGGAAGCACCATGCGATCTTGCGCATGCACAATGGGGAGCCAGCTGTAAGACATCAGTAGGTCACAGCAGGCTCCCATATCCAAGATAGCAGCATGGGGGATCCTAAGCCCGGTGAAGGACTGGCTCCTGTAAAATCAGTGCTGGACTCCTGAACTGCTAAGTGTCTGTTTGTTAATAGTCAGTAGCTATGGCCATTGTAGCTGCTGACTTTTAATTTTTTAATACAGAACCAAAATTCATATTTTATTAAATACACAGCTGAATTATTCTGTGTTTTTTATGTTTGCATGTCTCACCTACCAGGCTTTATATTTAACCTTCCATACTGTTAATGAAGAATTTCCACCTAAAGGATAATCTGTACATTGTCTGCAATGAAAGAGCTTGAAAAATGTCTAAATATAATTGTGCCCCAGTTCTTTTTAATTTCCCCGCTCTGGGAGCTCAGATAATATGAAAATTGCTACCTTCATGTCTCCTTTATTTAAAATTCTTTATTTAAGATTTATTAGAGACAAAGGCACTCTCAGAAACAGATATATCACAAATTGTTTGAAACAGCAAAGGGGGATTTTAAAGGTGCCATAACACATTAATAATAAAAATTTAAATTTTTATTATACTCCAACATTAAAAGATATGTAAATACAAACACAATTTTAAAATCAAGCAAGGAATATCGTATACAAATTCTTATGTTGACAAATGCTCTTTGCTCGACATGTTTCGCCAATCAGCTTCTTCAGGAGCCGTAAAGCAGTATATGGTATGTGGGTTGAAACTTACCGACGTTAAACCTATGTTGACCGAAACTGGTCACTATTACCTGTTGACAACATGTGTTACATATTGTAAGTCCATACTGAAAGTACGTTGAAGACTCCCAATTTTAACTTCAGATACCGGGAGTTCAACGTGCTTTCAGCCTGGTTTCATCACGTACATGATGAAACTTCAACGACGTTAAAATTCAGAACGTATATAGTTACCAATAGTAACCTTTTGTACGTCTTACGGAACCGTACGTTGGGACAACAGGTTTCAACGTACTTTTCAGTGTGTTCACACTTACCACGGAATCAGTTAGAGAATTTATAGCTACAACACTGTTATGTATATGACGAAATGCCGAGGACTTCTTCGACTAACCGCTTTGTACAGCTCGTTTCTCGTAAACAGTTGTATTCTTAAACATATGCTATAAGGAACGAACTAAAATTTTA
>BLSH010458018.1:57650-75037 GCA_018402905.1 Glandirana rugosa | reverse complement strand
CCCTCCCGACACAAATTTACTCCACCCAATCTCCTCGTGCCCCACCTCACATTATACCACAGTGCCCTGGACAGTGGTCCCCCCTGCCCACCCCTTGTCCTGGCGCTGGTCACATGTCACTCTGTAAATACTTAACAAAATACAAATTCAGTCTTAGGTAAGGAGTCTCTCAAAGGATTCCACTGGCTTATTCTGTCTACTCACGGGTTACTTTCATTGCATCTGACCTGGGGTACTTTAAGTTTGGGGGCCCTTTAACATAGAAATTAAATGATATGACAAATAAAAAAGTAAACTAAAATGAACTACACTTGTTGCAAGACACATAAGGAAGGAAGGTGTCCCCAACTGTCCCGGATTCGACCAATCTTCTAACTTCAGGTAAAACTTGCTTATAAAGTTTTACCCTATTCAAGATCATGTAGTGTGGGATTTGCCCCTTGATCCAATCACGGTCAAGTGGGGGGTGTGAGCGCCTTTCATATTTTTCTCACTGTGATAAATCAATGCTGGACATGAACTTCACTCCCATAGGATCAGGGCTGTTGCCTGGCACTTGCCAACATTTTTTGAACTTTTCAGCAAAAATAGCAACACAGTGTTTGAAGAAGAAAAGGGTGAATGTCCGTGCATGGCCTAGTCAGAGCCCAGACTTAAACCCCATTGAAAATCTGTGGAATGACTTGAAGACTGCAGTCCACAAAAAGTCACCATCAAATGTAACTTAACTTGAGCAGTTCTGCAAAGAAGAGTGGGCAAACAATCCAACAGACTAAAGGCTGTAATTAAAGCAAAATGTGGTCCAACAAAATACCAACATAAGGGGGGGGGGGGGGGGGTCTGATCCCTTTCCAACTCAGTGATTCTATTTTTGATTTCTTTTGGATTTTTTCTGACATGTTGGTGTCATATCTTTCACTTGGATGTTATAAGTTGCTGGATAAAACACAAACTGTGTCTGTCTTCATTTCAGGCTGCAAAGCAACAAAAATGTGATTATTTTAAAAGGGGGGTGATTCTTTTCTATGCCCACTGTATATACTGTAGGTTTGTTGGACGTCTCTTTCCAAAACCATGGACATCAAAAGAGAAGTATGGCTTTTTTGGCCATAGTTCTCTTGTGTATCACAGGAGTACACTTACTTGTGCTCTCCTGTGATCCAAAATCAGCTGACAGCGGGTTACATAGTTACATAGTCAGTGAGGTTGAAAAAAAGACCAGGCAAGTCCAACCTATGTGTGTGTTTTTTATGTCAGTATTACATTGTATATCCCTCAATGTTGTGGTCCCTTAGGTGTGCATCTAATAGTTTTTTGAAATTATCTATACTCCCAGCAGAAACCACTGCTTGTGGAAGAGAATTCCACATTCTCACTGCTCTTACCGTAAAGAAACCTCTACGCATTTTAAGGTTAAACCGCCTTTCTTCTATTTTTAGTGAGTGGCCGCGTTTCTTTGTGTGCTCCCTTGCATGGAATAGTTTTGTCCCTATTGTGGGGTCACCAGTACAGTATTTGTACATTGAAATCATATCCCCTCTCAAGCGTCTCTTCTCCAGAGAGAATAAGTTCAATGCTTGTAATCTTTCCTCATAACTAAGGTCCTCCAATCCCTTAATTAGCTTTGTTGCCCTTCTCTGAACCCTTTCCAGTACCAGGACATCCTTCCTGAGGACTGGTGCCCAGAACTGGATGGCATATCCCAGGTGCGGCCTCACCAGAGGCTTGTATAGTGGGAGAATTATTGATTTATCCCTGGAGTTGATCCCTTTCTTGATGCATGCCAACACTTTGTTAGCTTTACTTGCAGCAGCTTGGCATTGCATGCCACTGCTGAGCCCGTTCTCCACTAGTACCCCTAGGTCTTTTTCCATCCTAGATTCCCTCAGAGGCTCTTCCCCTAGTGAGTAGTTTGCATTCATGTTCTTGGTACCCAAATGCATTATCTTACATGTTCTATGTTAAATCTCATTTGCCACTTGTCTGCCCACCCCATTAATTTATTCAGATCTTCTTGCAAGGTTTCCACATCCTGTGGAGAATTTATTGCTCTGCTTAGTTTGGTATCATCCGCAAATATTGAGATTGAGCTGTTCACCCCGTCCTCCAAATCGTTTATGATTAAATTGAATTGGATTGGCCCCACGACGGAACCTTGGGGAACCCCACTTTCTACTCCAGACCATTCTGAGTACTCCCCATTTATCACCTCCCTCTGGATGCGCCCCTGAAAGCAGTTATTTGATCCAGGTGCTCACCCTTTGATCCATGTTAAGGGACCTTAGTTTGTACGGTAAATGTTTATGGGGAACTGTATCAAATGCTTTTGCAAAATCCAGATACACCACGTCTACAGGCCTTCCCTTATCTAGGTGGCAGCTCACCTCCTCATAGAAGGTTAATAGATTGGTTTGGCAAGAACGATCCTTCATGAAACCATGTTGATTACCTCTAATGATACTGTTCTCATTACAATAATCTTGTATATAATCCCTTATTATTCCCTCCAAGAGCTTGCAAATTATTGATGTTAAGCTAACTGGTCTGTAGTTCTCAAGGATATATCTTGGTCCTTTTTTATATATTGGTACTACATTGGCTTTCCTCCAATCAGCTGGTATCATACCAGTCAGAAAACTGCTCTTAAAATTAGGTACAAGGGTCTGGCAATAACTTGGCTAAGTTCCTTAAAGCGGTAGTAAAAAAAAAGCAATCCTGCAAGATAAATAGCATAATATGTTAGTATGCATCGCATACTAACATATTATGAAATACTTACCTTAGAACGAGGCCCCCAATGCCCGAGTCGGTCAGCGCTGAGGGAGCTGACATGATGGGCCTCTTCTTTCTTCCGGGTAAGCGGCTCCGGCGCTGTGAATGGCTGGAGCCTCGTGACGTCACTCCCGCGCGCGCTCTTTGTTCCGGCAGCCAGCTCTGATTTGCCAGCCGCCTCCGCCAGATCATTAGAGCGCATGCGCCGCTAATGTCAGCGGCTGCATGCAGGGCGAATATCTCCTAAACCATGTAGGTTTAGGAGATATTTTTTTACCTACAGGTAAGCCTTATTATAGGCTTACCTGTAGGTAAAAGTAGTACTTGGGGGTTTACTACCACTTTAAGGACCCTCGGATGTAAGCCATCTGGTCCCGGTGACTTATTAGTGTTCAGTTTTTCAAGCCTATTCCTGATGTTATCCTCAGTTAGCCATGCGGGTGCTTCCTGTGACGTGCCGTGAGGACCAGCTTTGTAGTTCTGAAAAATTGAGCCCCCCGTTTCCTTTGTTAATACTGAGGAGAAAAATGTGTTTAACACCTTTGCCATTTCTCCATCTTTTGTAACCAGATTACCTTCATCATTCTTTAGGGGGCCAATATGATCTGGCCTCCCTCTCTTACTGTTTATATACTTAAAGAATTTCTTAGGATTCTTTTTACTCTCCTCAGCTACATGTCTTTCATGTTCTACCTTAACTGCTCTGATTGCACCTTTGCATTCCTTATTGCGTGTTTTATAAATATGAAAATCTGACAGAGATCCCTCAGCCTTGTATTTTTTTGAAGGCCTACTCCTTTGCTTTTATGTGTGCCTTTACCTCGAAGTTAAGCCATCCTGGTCTTTGATTAGCTCTTTTCAATTTATTTCCCGTTGGGATACACTGGCTAATACCTTTGTTTAGTATGTTCTTGAAGCACTCCCATATTTCTTCCGCGTTCCTGGTTCCTAAAATTTTCCCAGCTGACATCTTCCAGCAAGGAGCGTAGTTTATGGAAGTTGGCTCTCTTAAAATTCAGTGTCTTTGTATTCCCCTTATGTTTCCTGTTTGTGTAATTTATACTGAAACTAATTGACCTGTGATCACTATTTCCTAGATTGCGCCTTACTTCCACGTCTGTGATCAGGTCTGTGCTGTTAGTAATCAGAAGGTCTACTAATGCCTTTTCTCTTGTTGGTGCATTTACCATCTGACCCATGAAATTGTCCTGCAGGACATTTAGGAAATGGCGAGCCTTAGCTGAATGTGCAGTACCTTCCTCCCAGTTAATATCTGGATAATTAAAATCCCCCATTATAATGACACTTCCCATCCTAGCCGCTATTCCAAATTGCGTTAGGAGGTCCGCCTCCCCCTCCTCCCTCTGATTAGGGGGCCTATAGCATATACCTAGTATTCCTTCCCCCCCGGTATCTTCCCTTTGTAGCTCTACCCATAAGGGTTCAACTTCCTCCCCAGATCCACTAGTAAAGTCATCTCTCACATTTATTTGTATGTCTTTTTTATATAGCCATATTTTTACATATATATATTTTTAGGCATACCCCTCCCCCTTTTTTGCCCTCCCTATCTCTGCAATATAGGGAATACCCCAGAATGGTAGCCAGCCAATCATGTGAGCTGTTGAACCAAGTCTTCGAAATTCCCACAAAATCGAATTCCTCCTCATACAGTAGCAACTCTAGTTCTTCCATCTTGTCTGCCAGACTCCTGGCATTAGTGAACAAGCCACGTAGTTTTGTCTGGACACCTACTGTTACTTGCTGGGTAATCCTCGTTTGCATATAGAACTTGTTACACTACTTGCCTCGGATTTAAATTCTATATTCATCCTGCCCCCAATATTGCACCCTGAACTCTGTTCCTTACTGGCTATTACTAAGTCTGGACCCTCCCCCCGTTGACTAGTTTAAAAGCCCCTCTAACTTTTCGGCCATCCTTATTCCCAGCCAGTCTGCACCTTCCCAATTTAGGTGCAGCCCATCCTTTCTATAGAGCTCGTAACCGATTGTAAAATCAGCCCAGTTCTCCAGGAACCCGAAACCCTCCTTTCTACACCAGCTCCTCAGCCACTTGTTTACTTCCCTAATCTCCCGCTGCCTCTCTGATGTGGCTCGCGGTACCGGTAGTATTTCTGAGAATACTACCTTGGAGGTCCTAATCCTCAATTTTGCTTCTAGGTCCCTGAAATCTATTTTTAGGACACTTCATCTACCTCTAACTTTGTCATTGGTGCCAACATGCACCATGACAGCCATGTCTTCCCGAGCCCCTCCCAGTAATCTGTCCACCCGATCCGTGATGTTCCGAACCCGAGCACCCGGTAAACAGCATACAGTCCGGTGCTTCAGGTATTTGTGACAGATTGCCCTCTCTGTGTTTGTAAGAATTGAGTCCTCTAGGGTTAAAGCCCATTGTCAGCTGATGTCACAGAGCTGCTCTGGGCTCTGGAAGGATCCCAACCATATTGTTAGAAACCACCCAGATGCCTGAATAGCAGCTGGGTCAGCCTCTTAGAGCCTGAGCCAGCCACTTCCACTCCCTTTGCAGCCCCGTAATCCAGTGAGTGCTGGAGAGGCAGAGCAAAGAGCAGTGACTGACAGTAAACACTTTCCGCTCAGAGCGGACCAAGAGTGATCAGTGGTCTTGTGATTGCTCTCAGGCTTAAAGTCACCAAAGGACAGCTGAAGCGTTAGACCGATTCTGCAGCATGGAGGTGAGTATGTACAAGGCATGCCTAAAATGTTCAGTGAAATCAGGCAACAAACAAAACAGAAGATACAAACAAATTACCTTTATTGGCTTTCAAAATAATCACCATCCTTCACAACACACTTTTGCCAACATTCATAAAGCTTCTGGAAACTGGCAACAAAGGCGTCTTTAGAAATCAATTGCAGAACCGCTGTCACACATTCTTGGATTGCTGCTACATGCGCCTTTCATGACACTACAGATAGGGAAACAGAAAGAAGTAGGGTGCATGATTGAGAACAGGTATGCCACGCTGATCCAAGAATTGGTACACACGGATTGTACAGTGTGCAGGTATGTTATTGTGCAGCAGCATCCACTGTCCAGTCCTGTGCAACTGTGGCCGAGCACGCCGGATGTGTCATAGCAACTGTTTCAAAACTTTCCTTGTAGAATGTGCTGTTCACGGTTTGACCTGCAGGAACAAAATCCTTATGGATGATGACGTTGTCAAAGAAGGCGATCCACATTGTCTTGACCTTGGACTTTTGCAGGGGACTTTTTTGGGTTGCCTATCATATCTGGGGTGCTGCTTGTCGACAGCCAACCGGAATGTGGCTCATCCTCAGTCGTTTCCTTCCTGTCGCCAAAAACGTCTGAACCAGTTGTAAACACATTTTCTGCTCACGGTTTCCATCCCATACACTTGCACCAACATTTTATGAGTCTCCGTCAACATCTTCCCCAATTTGTAGCAGAACTTGATGTTCACTCTTTGCTCCATCGCACTGTGACTGTACCCCTCACCAGTGGTGGCTCGTTCTTCAATATTTTGGGGGGGGGAAACTCAGGCTCTAATCACAAGCTTCAAAAAGAAAAACCCATTGAAATCCATGCGTCTGGTGCCCTGCATGTATTTTAGGAGCTGGGCACATAGATTAGTGGGGCGGCACCCTGCACCCCTTATGGACGGGCCCCCACTGACTCTCACATTGACAATGTTTGACTGCCCGCAGCGGGTTTACCCTGACAGTCACATATACTCCACGCTAGGTGGCGATTCTCAATGTGTCCCTGGATAGCCATGTGCATGTGCACTCACCCAGCCCATGTTGCTGTTGAGATATTGGACCATTCACCAAACATACCTTGTTTTTTTACATACCCCATACGTATCCTTTACTATAGAGTGTAGAACCAGGTTTTTGTGTATTATCTGCTTTCTCATACAGTATATCCTTTTCTTTCTTATTTTTGATTGTGTAGTTTGGCGTGGGATTGCTCAGCACACTGTACTATTACACTGAGTGACAGTAATACCATGCATGCATTAATATTTTATTTGTTAGAAATTAATAAAATGTGTCCCCACCCCCATACAGATACTGTATAACTGCACTCTTCTGGGAAGGCTTACCGAAAATCTTTGATGTGGGTCTTTTGGAACTTGTCTCAATTGAGCAAAATTAAGAGACTGATAATAAGGTCTAACTTGCAATCAGTGTTCCACTTCATTCCAAAGCTGTTGGGATCAGGGCTTTATGCAGGCCAGTGAAGTTCCTCTACGCCAGGGGTTTTAAAACGACGGCTCGTGGGCCAAATCCAGCTCACTGCAAGATATTGTCTGACACTCTGATGTAGGAGGGGACTCTGATGGGGACCTTGAAGGGGGACACTAATAGGCATTCTCATGTAAGGGGGACTTCGACAGGTTCTGTGATGTAAGGGGGCTCTAATGGACAGTAAAACATATTCATTCATTTAAAGCTGATACCTTAATTTATAAAATTAATTATTTGATTATTTTTTTTTGCCAAGAATATTTGAAAAATATTCAATGTGGCACTCATACTGAAAATTTTGTATACCTGTGCTCTACACCAAACTCATCAAACATGTCTTTATGGAGCTGGCTTTGCTCACAGGGGCACAGGCATGCTGGAACCAAACAGGGCCTTACCCAAACTGTTGCCACAATGTTGGAAGTGTACAGTTGTCTAAAAATCTCTGTTTGCTAAAGTTTGTCATTGAAGATTATAAGGCTGTTGTGTTGGATTTTATGCACTCGGTTTTGAAATGGGAGGTCCACCAATCTCATACAGGCACTGGTGTATTTTGGTTTGGTGTTGCCCTATGCAAGACTAAACTTGGGTGCCCCCCCCCATTAAATGTGCCACACCCCTTCCTGTTTAAGACACACCTCTTCCTCTTTAGGCTCCACCTCTTCCTATTACAGTGCCGTCTCTTCCAGATGAGGCACTTTTGGGAGGGTCACAACATGAACCCCTGAGATCTAAGGATGTAACCCCCCTAAAAAGAATTGAAGGACTACAAGTCCTAGCATGAACCCCTGAGCTCTAAGAATGTTAACCCCGCAAAAGTGAAGGACTACAAGTTCCAGCATGAACCCCTTAGATCTAAGGATGTGAGTACCTCCAAAATTGAAGGACTACAAGTCCCAGCATAAACCCCTGAGATCTTACAGGTTCATGCTGGGACCTGTAGTCCTTCACTAGTTAGAGGGGGGCCTTGGGGTGTCACATCCTCAGCTCTGAGGGGCTTGTTCTGGGACCTATATTCCTTCACTTTTGGGGGGGTCACATGACACACATGGTTCCAAACCATCCCTGGCGCCCAGCTGAACCTCAGAGTTTTGAGAGTCCTGGCGAATCCCTTTCCCTTCCCTCTAAGCATACAGCACCACCAGAAAAGATGGAGGAGGTGGGTGGAGCTAAAGCACTAGGCCCGGAGCCTAGCATGGATCCTCCTCTGCTTTGAATGCTGGGGCCTCGGCCTCGCTCTGCATTAGGGATGTGACGTCACCGGTTGCTAGATGCCAGCTGCCATGGCCCTAGAAACCAGTGGGCAGTAGAGCCAGCGGTGGAGGTGGCGCAAGCTACGGGTCTTGGTTGGCCAGGATTCATACTGTTAATTAGTAAATCTGCACTATCTGTGGTGGCCTTTTTTGGGGTCCAGTCCACCCCTGTTCTCTGCAGTTCTCGCTGCAGTGTCCCTTCTGCCTCTCTGCCTTCTGCCCCCTGAAAAATGCCACCCAAGGCAAACGGCTTGTTTACCTTGTGATAGATACAGTATGCCCCTGCATACAGGTGTGATGGTCAGATTTTCCCTATTTTTCTAACATATACTGTAGTGTAGAAAGAAAAATTAGTAACGTGTCAGCCAACCTACATAGGCTATTCAGTGTTTCTGACATGACTCTAATATTGAAGTTGTTTAGATCACTGCTCAGGAAGCAAAAGTCTGTCCTAGTGCACAGTGAATCACGGTGGTCTGCACATGCTTTTCCTTCAGGCCCTTTTGATATATTAAGTGTGCTTTAGTTTTTAATTGAGCAAACACAGGCTAAACGATACTTTGAAAGAAAGAGCAAACTATTCTGTATTCTGACACTCAATCACGCTAATAACTTTTTAAGGGCATAACAAGTTGGTAATAAATGTGAATTGATCACAATTAAGCTGAAGAACAGGGACAGTGAATGGGGATCATAATTATTCTGCTTTTTTATAAGGTGCAGAAACATTTTGGGTATACACAAATACATTACATGTGACAATACTGATTCATCACCTACCAATAAAGTGAGAAACAGTTTTGTAAAGCTTGTATTATATATGTAAAAGGTCTTGACTGATGTGAAAGGTCAAATACCAGTGCTATGCTGGTTTTTGGTGGCCAGGTGTAGTAGGTAAAACACCATTTGCTTGTGTTTCAGTGTCGTGGTGGCCCATTCTGTAATAACAACCTGCAATAATCTAGGCAGCCTTTCTCAACCTTGTTACTCCAGATGAAACCTTGACATTGTTTTCAGGTTTTATAGAACCCCTGCTTAAAGTTGAAGTCTAGCTATGATCTTTATTGCATAGTTGCATTAGTCCAACGTGAACCAATGTAAGTAAACATATCTCATACCTAGTGGACCATTGTGAAAGGTGGTAATCACTGTAGTAGTTGCCCCTACTACAGTGGCTGCCACGGTCTTCCAGGTCCTGTGTCAAGCGGCTTCCCTTCTGCATAATAATCATAGTGGGTTGCTCACTCAGCACCGGTACCATTTGTTTTTTTCTATGAATACAAGGCATTATCTGATTGGACGTGATGAAGAGGCGAGGTGGCAACAACACAGTCTCAACTTTGTCCAGTCAGAGAATGTCTTGTATTCATTGAAAAAAATACAAGTTCTGTGAATGGTGGCAGTGCCATGCAAGTGAACCCTTTTGGTACAGAGCCCAGAGAGCACAATCATGACTCTAGTAGGGCCAACTACTACTGTAATTGTCACTATACTAAAGATCATTCATAGACTTCAACTTCAAAATATTATATCTAAAGCTCATGGTATAATAAAGTGATCAGTAAATTGTAGAAAGACATTTCCCCTTTACATTGATGAACAGTGGAAAATTGACCCTTTACTAGTGGTTAGTGTAGACAGGAGACAATACACCAAAGTTCACTTGTCAAGGAACCACTACCATCCTTTGAAGGTACCTTAGGGTTCCACAGAACCCACAGAAAAAGGATGAACTACTCTGTGAAGTACAGTATGATTCCTTTCCTTGGTAGTCTCCTAGTGTAAGACATCACCGCTATCTTTGAGAACTTCTAGTGTGAGCTTTAATTCCATTTTTTGTTGTCCAAGGTGAAAAGTATATTGTTCATTGATCCAAAAGGGTAACACTAGTTTATAGATACACCAAAGCTGCTGCCTTCTAAACAAGTAGAAGCTCAACTGAAGTTTTAGATTTTTTTAGTCAGATACAGATTATCTAACAACCTTTTATTTCATATTCTTATTGCTACTTTCATTTTACCGCAGCTGTGCAGGAGGTCAATATATACAGTATCTCACAAAAGTGAGTACACCCCTCACATTTTTGTAAATATTTTATTTTATCTTTTCATGTGACAACACTGAAGAAATGACACTTTGCTACAATGTAAAGTAGTGAGTGTACAGCTTGTATAACAGTGTACATTTGCTGTCCCTTCAAAATAACTCAACTCACAGCCATTACTGTCTAAACCACTGGCAACAAAAGTGAGTACACCCCTAAGTGAAAATGTCCAAATTGGGCCCAAACAGCCATTTTTCCTCCTCTGTGTCATGTGACTCATTAGTGTTACAAGGTCTCATTTGTGAATGGGGAGCAGGTGTGTTAAATTTGGTGTTATCGCTCTCACTCTCTTACTGATCATTGGAAGTTCAACATGGCACCTCGTGGCTAAGAACTCTCTGAGGATCTAAAAAAAAGAATTGTTGCTCTACATAAAGATGGCCTAGTCTATAAGAACATTGCCAAGACCCTGATACTGAGCTGCAGCACTGTGGCCAAGACCGTACAGCAGTTTAACAGGACAGGTTCCACTCAGAACAGGCCTCACCATGGTCGACCAAAGAAGTTGAGTGTACATGCTTAGCGTAATTTCCAGAAGTTGTCTTTGGGAAATAAAGGTATGAGTGCTGCCAGTATTGCTGCAGAGGTTGAAGGGGTGGGAGTCAGCCTGTCAGTGCTCAGACCATACGCCACACACTGCATAAAATTGGTCTGCATGGCTGTCAACCCAGAAGGAAGCCTCTTCTAAAGATGATGCACAAAAAAGCCCGCAAACAGTTTGCTGAAGACAAGCACACTAAGGACATGGATTACTGGAACCATATCCTGTGGTCTGATAAGACCAAGATAAACTTATTCGGATCAGATGGTGTCAAGCGTGTGTGGCGGCAACCAGGTGAGGAGTACAAAGACAAGTGTGTCTTGCCTACAGTCAAGCATGGTGGTGGGAGTGTCATGGTGTGGGGCTGAATGAGTGCTGCCAGCACTGGGGAGCTACAGTTCATTGAGGGAACCATGAATGCCAACATGTACTGTGACATAATGAAGCAGAGCATGATCCCCTTCCTTCAGAGACTGGGCCTCAGGGCAGTATTCCAACATGATAACAACTCCAAACACACCTCCAAGATGACAACTGCCTTGCTAAAGAAGCTGAGGGTAAAGGTGATGGACTGGCCAAGCATGTCTCCAGACCTAAACCCTATTGAGCATCTATGGGGCATCCTCAAATGGAAGGTGGAGGAGCGCAAGATCTCTAATATCCACCAACTCCGTGATGTCATCATGGAGGAGTGGAAGAGGACTCCAGTGTCAACCTGTAAAGCTCTGGTGAACTCCATTCCCAAGAGGGTTAAGGTAGTGCTGGAAAATAATGGTGGCCACACAAAATATTGACACTTTGGGCTCAATTTGGACGTTTTCACCTAGGGGTGTACACAATTGTATTGCCAGTGGTTTAGACATTAAGGGCTGTGTGTTGAGTTATGTTGAGGGGACAGCAAATTTACGCTGTTATACAAGCTGTACACTCACAAATTTACATTGTAGCAAAGTGTCATTTCTTCAGTGTTGTCACATGAAAAGATATAATAAAATATTTACAAAAATGTGAGGGGTGTACTCACTTTTGTGAGATACTGTATATATGACTGCCATGCTGTCTATTGCACTCTACAGTCCTGGTGAGACACTGTAACCATAGGTGTGCGCAGCCTATTGCATTAGGGTGTGCACCTCAAAGCACAAACACACACTACCAATGATCACTCACGATGTTCATTCAGAAAGGGAAGGGGCCGGTAAATTATATATTTAATGGCCCCTTCCCCCACTCATCCTAAAACATCCGAGCAGCAACAGCCGGCAGGAGAAGAGAGGAGGGAAACTGGAATCGCTGCAGGGCTAAGGGGGGCGGTAGGTGGAATCTGTGTTGCAGAGGGTGAATAGGGTGGCACACCCTGTACGCATGCCTATGACTGTAACCCACCAATACTCCTAAAGCACACCAGACTGAGAGATGGGAAGTGCATTTCTACTGCAAGGGAAAGGTATTTTAAAACGCTTTTAAAGGCTCAAGGTTTTTACCTTCATGCATTCTATGCATGAAGGTAGAAAAAACTTCTGTGTGCAGAGGTCCCTCCAAGCCCCCCTAATACCTACCACTCCTTCTCGATCCAGCGATGTGCACAGGAGCTAAGCTTCTCCCGGGTCTCTCATTCTTCATTGGCTGAGACAACAGCAGGAACCATTGGCCAAGAGCAAGCGGCTTGCTATTGGGGGCACTGGGTGAAGAGGAGGAGCCAGGAGCTCTAGCAGGGGGAACCAAAAAGAAGAGGATCGGGCTGCTCTATGCAAAACCACTGCACAGGGAAGGTAAGTATGACATGTTTGTTATTTGAATAAAAAAAAGAACATTTAGGGGTTGATTTACTAACACTGGAGAGTGCAAAATCTGGTGCAGCTGCACATGGTAGCCAATCAGCTTCTAACTTCAGCTTGTTCAATCAAGCTTTGACAACAAATCATGGAAGCTGATTGGTTTCTTTGCAGAACTGCACCAGATTTTGCACTTTTCAGCTTTAGTAAATCAACCCCTTAATGTCACTTTAAGGTATTTTCAAGCCAAAATTAGGGAAACTAAAAATGTAGGTCAGTGTACAGGTAGGGCTATAAAAAGATAAAAAACATATTTAGGATTGAAAAAGACCTGCACTGAGAAAATATGGACACTGACATTACTGAGCTTTCCTTTTGAAAATCTTGTTGCTTGGAAGTATGGGCAACCAAATCCTAATAATACTTCTATGTAGTAGCTGCATTCAAAAAGATGTTGTGGCCACAGCACGTGGAGGTCCGTGCATGTTTGTGCAGCCAGCAGCCTGTCATTGATTTCTGCAGGCTGCCTGCACGCCTCTGCACAGAACAGATGTTCAACCCGAGCAGCTGAAGACAGGCCTTTGCATGGGCTTGTGGATCGGTACGCCTGAGTGAATGAGCCCTTAACCCTAAAGTTTTGCAAAGCTTTATATCCTATTATCTTCCTTCCCTAGTGTAATTTCTCTGTAGGTCTTCCATACTTTACTCATTTTTTTCCCCCAGCCCGTCATAGGTCTTCCCAGTATACTTACAGTGTTTATTCTATTTCTTTAAAATCGCTCATCGGAAGTTTGATTCTACCGTCTGGCAGACAGGTCCGCATTAACACAAATATGGAGCATCTTATACGTAAGGCATGTAAGCCATAAACAGGTTATAGCCCAATGATACAAGCAATTCACTGCTCAAGTTGTCTAGTCTGCAGAAAAGAAAGGTGCTTTATTTTTCTTTTTTGAAATGTAATACAAAGTTTGACCTCTCATTTTTGAATTAAATGCGCTTTTATAACACCGTTCTTTATTCCGTGTGAAATTGATTTTCTTTCAGTGGCTCTAAATCTTTGCCAGGGAACTTCAAAGGCTGTATATCTTTTGGAGTTGCATTAAAAATATCAGACACACGTACAAAAGCTACTATGATGGGCTTTTAACTTAAAGTGAACCTGTCTCAAATGCGAGCAGATCAAACTGAAGCAGAGGTTACCATCAGTGAAATCTAAAAGTAGAAATCATCAAGGGATCCAGAGATCTAGGAGGCTAAAGTCAAAGGCAAATCTCAACTTTTCCTATAAAATGTTGGCTTATCCCCTCAGTGAGCCTTTTGGCGGACATGGACCGTCTGGTCACGCCGGCCCCACTCCCGAAAACAGCCCTGGCGCAAGCTAGCTCCCAATTGGGGCGCCTGGGCGAGGGCGGGAGTGGCTCGGGGTTAGCCAAGCTGGTCCTACATTACTTACCGGTGTTGCACGGCATATGGTTTAAAATTACTGCCCCTTGCCGGGGACCTAACATGCACTGTTGGCCCAACTTAAATGCCACCTATACATTATGTTTGCTAATCACCTATGTAAGACAAATGCACAATGTATGTTTCCTTTAACGTCTTACCATGTATACTAATGTATGGTCCTTATACCTTTGTACCTGTTCTTTTATTTGCGTAAAAAAATAAACAAATTGAACTGAAAAAAAAAAAAATGGGACGGGGCTGGGCCAATCTCAGAATTTTCAAGGAACTGGAGGTTTGTGTAAAACTTCAGCTGTCAATATCCCTGTTTCACCATATACTCAATTTGAATTGGTTTGTGAAAGGCTTCCTTAAAAAAAAAAAAAAAACTTTATAATTATGCAGGCTTCTAAACTCCTTCTGAAAAATACTAGTTATCCAATGCCATTACTGCATTTAGGTCATGTGGCTAGCTGCCATTGGAGCCTGGATCAGGCTTTTTGGTCTACCTACATCTTTGCATCAAAGGAGCCTGGATTGGGCTTTTCTGCCAGCTTAAGTATTTCCATTTTTTACGCCTGCCTACATCTTTTGCATAAAGGGAACAGCGTGGCAGATAGAAAGCTAAGCTTCTTCAGCAATGATCACATGACTGATGGCTAGGCATTGTATTTAAGTCATGAAACTAGCTGTCATGGGAGCTTGAATCAGGCTTTTCGGCCTGCCTACATCTTTGCATCAAACATACAGGATGGGCAGGCACCACCCTAAGCTTCTTCAGTAATGATCACATGTTGAATGCTCAGGTACCAAATTTACATCATATGCAGGTGTGCCATGGGTGACCAGATCAGGCATTTCTGCCTGACTACATTAATGCATCAAAGGAGGCTTTTCTGCTTGCCTGCATTATTTCCATCTTTTCTACCTTCATACACCTGTGTATCAAGGGAACAGTGTGGGCAGGCAGCCTCTTAAGCTTCTTCAGTAATTATCACATGATCGACGCCTAAGTACTGTATTTAAGTCATGTGACTAACTGCCATGGGAGCCTAGTTCAGGCTTTTTGGCCTGCATACATCTTTGCAACAAAAGAACAGGGTGTTCAGGCAGCCATCTAACCTTCTTCAGCAATGATCCAATATCCAATGTCTAGTCACTCTATTTTGGTCATAAGCAGGACTGCCATAAAGCATGTTGAATGACTAGTTACTGTACTGAGTGCATGTACCTAGCTGCCATGGAGCATGGGTTAGGCTTTTCTGCCAGACTTCATGTTTGCATCAATGAAACTGGGTGAGTAGGCAGCCCCCTGAGCTTCCTCATCAATGATCACATGTTGAATGCCTAGCTACTGTACTTAGGTCACATGTCTAGCTACCATGGAGCATGGGTTAGGCTTTTCTGACTGCCTTTATCTTTGCATTAAGGGAGTAGGGCAGGCAGGTCATGTGACTAGCTGCAGTGGAGCAAGTGTTAGGATTTTCTTTCTACCTACATTTCTGCATCAAGGGAACAGGGTGGGCAGGCAGCCCCCTAAGCTTCTCTAGTAATGATCACATGTTGAATGCCTAGGCATCATACTTAGTACATGTGCAAGACTGTCATAAAGTTTGGGTTGGCTTTTCTGTCTGCCTACATCTTTGCATCAAAGCAACGGAGTGAGCAGGTAGCCCCCTAAGCTGCTTCAGCAATGATCACATAAAGTGCAAAGTGCAAAGGTGTGGAGCAACTTTACACAAATAATAAATAAATAAATACAATAAAAATATTAAACAATGCAATTCATCATTAAAGTTCATGTGTTGCCATAGCTGATAACAAAGTCCGTCAGATTCCATACACAGTCTTATCCCAGCACTAAGCTTAATAATCTGGAGTGCTGCTATTGCTCTTCATTTCACCCGTGCTCAAAGATAAGAAATGCCCACTCACCAAACCCCTATGACCCCTTAGTTAGAGGGGCTTTTAACCACTTAAGGACCGGAAGAATTTCCAGCTTTAGGATCGGAGCCCTTTTTTTTAATTTGGCACTGTGCTGCTTCAAATGGTAATTGCGCGGTAATGCAATGCAGTACCCAAACGAAATTTGCGTCCTTTTTTTCCCATAAATAGAGCTTTCTTTTGGTGGTATTTGTTCACCACTGCGCTTTTTAATTTTTGCGATATAAACAAAAATAGAACGGAAATTGTGAAAAAAAATGATATTTTCAACTTTATTTTATTACAAAAATACAATAAACTAAATTTTAGTCATAAATTTTTGCCAAAATGCATTCAGCCACATGTCTCGGGTAAAAAAAAAGCCAAATTGCATATATTTATTGCTTTGCGCAAAAGTTATAGCGTCTGCAAACTAGGGTACATTTTCTGGAATTTCTGCAGCCTTTATTTTATGACTGCCTATCTCATTTCTTGAGGTGCTAAAATGGAGGGGCAGTACAACCCCCCCCCCCCAAATGACCCCATTTTGGAAAGTAGACACCCCAAGGAATTTGCTGAGATGCATGTTGAGCCCATTGAATATTTTATTTTTTTGTCATAAGTGATTGAAAGATGAAAAAAAAAAATTACACAAAGTTGTTACTGAAATGATATATTGCTCACATATTACATGGGTATGTGTGGTATTACACCCTAAAATACATTCTGCTGCTTCTCCTGAGTACGGGGATACCCCATGTGTGAGACTAATTGGGAGCCTATCGGCGTACGGGACCCCGAAAACCAATCACCACCTTCAGGATTTCTAAGGGCAAAAATGTATGCCTTCACCCCACACTACCTATCTCAGTTTTGGAGGCCATGAAATGCCCAGATAGCACAATCCCCCCCCAAATGACCCAATTTTGGAAAGTAGACACCCCAAGCTATCTGCTGAGAGGCATGTTGAGTCCATGGAATATTTTATATTTTGCCACAAGTTTCGGGGAAATTAAATTTTTATTTTTTTTTCCACAAAGTTCTCACTAAATGATAAGTTGCTTGAACATGCCATGGGTATATGTGAAATTACTCCCCAAAATACATTCTGCTGCTTCTTCTGAATACGGGGATACCACATATGTGAGACATTCTGGCAGTCTAGCCGCGTACGGGACCCCAAAATCCAATCACCGCTTTCAGGCTTTCTAAGTGTGTAAAAAGGTGAGTTTACTCCTTTTTTAAATTAAAGGGGCTTTGAACACCGTTTTATATTTTATAAGGTACCTGAGTTGTACGGAGAGTCGTCTATCGAA
>BLSH010458018.1:37025-57640 GCA_018402905.1 Glandirana rugosa | reverse complement strand
TTCTAAGGGCAAAAATGTATGCCTTCACCCCACACTACCTATCTCAGTTTTGGAGGCCATGAAATGCCCAGATAGCACAATCCCCCCCCAAATGACCCAATTTTGGAAAGTAGACACCCCAAGCTATCTGCTGAGAGGCATGTTGAGTCCATGGAATATTTTATATTTTGCCACAAGTTTCGGGGAAATTAAATTTTTATTTTTTTTTCCACAAAGTTCTCACTAAATGATAAGTTGCTTGAACATGCCATGGGTATATGTGAAATTACTCCCCAAAATACATTCTGCTGCTTCTTCTGAATACGGGGATACCACATATGTGAGACATTCTGGCAGTCTAGCCGCGTACGGGACCCCAAAATCCAATCACCGCTTTCAGGCTTTCTAAGTGTGTAAAAAGGTGAGTTTACTCCTCACTCCCTATCACAGTTTCGGAGGCCATGGAATGCCCAGACAGCACAAACCCCCCCCCCCCCCAAATGACCCAATTTTGGAAAGTAGACACCCCAAGCTATCTGCTGAGAGGCATGTTGAGTCCATGGAATATTTTATATTTTGCCACAAGTTTCGGGGAAATTACATTTTTTTTTTTTTTTTCACAAAGTTCTCACTGAATAAGTTACTTGAACATGCCAGGGGCGATCTACAGGCCTGGCCCTGTAGATTGAAAGGCCCTGTATCGAATGCCGTTGCAGCGCCCGTGCCTAGGGGGCGCGCGCACACACGGCTCGTGATCGCGGCCGCCGTCGTATGCCGGCGATTCGCGTTACAGAGCCACTTTGTCGCCGTCAAATGCCGGTCAGCCGTTGGCAAGTGGTTAGACTTGGCAACGGAGGGGAGGGTCCAGACTTAGTAATAGCCAGAGTCCAACGGGTAGTATTGGGGGAAGGAGTGGTAGGCCGAATAAGGAAGCTAAACCCGAGGCAGGTAGTGTAACAAGTACTACATGCAAACAAGGAATACCCAGCAAGGAAACAGTAGGCGTCCAGACAAAACTACGTGGCTTGTTCACTAATGCCAGGAGTCTGGCAGACAAGATGGGAGAACTAGAGTTGCTACTGTACGAGGAGGAATTCGATTTTGTGGGAATTTCGGAGACTTGGTTTAACAGCTCTCATCATTGGCTGGCTACCATTCAGGGGTATTCCCTATATCGCAGGGATAGGGTGGACAAAAAAGGGGGAGGGGTATGCCTGTATATAAAAAATGGCATACAAATTAAGGTGAGAGATGACATTACTAGTGGATCTGGGGAGGAAGTTGAAGCCTTATGGGTAGGGTTACAAAGGGAAGATACCAGGGAGAAAGTAATACTGGGAATAAGCTATAGGCCCCCAAATCAGAGGGAGGAGGGGGAGGCGGACCTCCTATCACAATTTGGAATAGCGGCTAGGATGGGAAGTGTTATTATAATGGGGGATTTTAATTATCCAGATATTGACTGGGAGGAAGGTACTGCACGTTCAGCTAAGTCTCGCCATTTCCTAAATGTTCTGCAGGATAATTTCATGGGTCAGATGGTAAATGTACCAACAAGAGAAAAAGCATTATTGGACCTTCTGATTACTAACAACACAGACCTGATCACAGACGTGGAAGTAAGGGGCAATCTAGGAAATAGCGATCACAGGTCAATTAGTTTTAGTATAAATTACACAAATAGGAAACATAAGGGGAATACAAAGACACTGAATTTTGAAAGAGCCAATTTCCAGAAACTATGCTCCTTGCTGGAAGATGTTAACTGGACTAAAATTCTAGGAGCAATGAATGCAGAGGAAAAATGGGAGTGCTTCAAGAACATACTAAACAAAGGTGTTAGCCAGTGTATCCCAACAGGAAATAAATTTAAAAGAGCTAATCAAAGACCAGAATGGCTTAACTCCGACATAAAGGCACACATAAAAGCAAGAAAGAAGGCCTTCAAAAAATACAAGGAGGAGGGGTCTCGGTCAGATTTTCATATCTATAAAATACGCAATAAGGAATGCAAAGGTGCATTCAGAGCAGCTAAGGTAGAACATGAAAGACACGTAGCTGAAGAGAGTAAAATGAATCTCAAGAAATTCTTTAAGTATATAAACAGCAAGAGAGGGAGGTCAGATCATATTGGCCCCATAAAGAACGATGAAGGTATTCTGGTTACAGAGGATGGAGAAATTGCAAAGGTGTTAAACTCATTTTTCTCCTCAGTATTTACAAAGGAAACAGGGGGCTCAATTATTCAGAACTACAATGCTGGTCCTCACGACACGTCACAGGAAGCACCCTCATGGCTGACTGAGGATAAAATCAGGAACGGGCTTGAAAAACTGAACACCAATAAGTCACCGGGCCCAGATGGCTTACACCCGAGGGTCCTTAAGGAACTTAGCCAAGTTATTGCCAGACCCTTGTACCTAATCTTTAAGAGCAGTTTTCTGACTGGTATGATACCAGCTGACTGGAGGAAAGCCAATGTAGTACCAATATATAAAAAAGGACCAAAATATATCCCTGGGAACTACAGACCAGTTAGCTTAACATCAATAATTTGCAAGCTCTTGGAGGGAATAATAAGGGATTATATACAAGATTATTGTAACGAGAACGGTATCATTAGCAGTAATCAACATGGTTTCATAAAGAATCGTTCTTGCCAAACCAATCTATTAACCTTCTATGAAGAGGTGAGCTGCCATCTAGATAAAGGAAGGCCTGTAGATGTGGTGTATCTGGATTTTGCAAAAGCATTTGATACAGTTCCCCATAAACGTTTACTGTACAAACTAAGATCCCTCAACATGGATCAAAGGGTGAGTACCTGGATTGAAAACTGGCTGCAGGGGCGAGTCCAGAGGGTGGTGATAAATGGGGAGCACTCAGAATGGTTTGGTGTAGAAAGTGGGGTTCCCCAAGGTTCTGTCCTGGGACCAATCCTATTCAATTTATTCATAAATGATTTGGAGAACGGGGTGAGCAGCTCAATCTCAATATTTGCGGATGATACCAAGCTAAGCAGGGCAATCAATTCTCCACAGGATGTGGAAACCTTGCAAGAAGATCTGAATAAATTAATGGGGTGGGCAGACAAGTGGCAAATGAGATTTAAGGTAGAAAAATGTAAGATAATGCATTTGGGTACCAAGAACATGAACGCAATCTACTCACTAGGGGGAGAGCCTCTGGGGGAATCTAGGATGGAAAAAGACCTAGGGGTCCTAGTAGAGAACAGGCACAGCAGTGGCATGCAATGCCAAGCTGCTGCAAGCAAAGCTAACAAAGTGTTGGCATGCATCAAGAAAGGGATTAACTTTAGGGATAAATCAATAATTCTCCCACTATACAAATCTCTGGTGAGGCCACACCTGGAGTATGCCGCCCAGTTCTGGGCACCAGTCCTCAGGAAGGATGTCCAGGTATTGGAAAGGGTTCAGAGAAGGGCAACAAAGCTAATTAAGGGATTGGAGGACCTTAGTTATGGGGAAAGATTACAAGCACTGAACTTATTCTCTCTGGAGAAAAGACGCTTAAGAGGGGATATGATTTCAATGTACAAATACTGCACTGGTGACCCCACTATAGGGACGAACTATTCAGCGCAAGGGAGTACACAAGGACACGTGGCCATTCACTAAGAATAGAAGAAAGGCGGTTTAACCTTAAAATGCGTAGAGGTTTCTTTACGGTAAGAGCAGTGAGAATGTGGAATTCTCTTCCACAAGCAGTAATTTCTGCTGGGAGTATAGATAATTTAAAAAAACTATTAGACGCACACCTAAGGGACCACAGAATTGAGGGATATACAATGTAATACTGACATAAAAACACACACATAGGTTGGACTTGATGGACTTGTGTCTTTTTTCAACCTCACTGACTATGTAACTATGTAACTATAGGAGGTCATACAGCGCTGTTTCGAAACACTCATGGGTTCCGATGGTGCCAAGAATAGTCCAGTGGTGTTCTCAATAAAGAGCTGGGGAATGTAAAAATGACTCCACTGGAGACATCATATGAAATCTCATAGTGTAATATTTATTTTAAAATGGATTAAAAGCAAAGTAAGCATTACACTCACATATCCCTGTTTTGCTTAGACAAGCTTCTATATTAAATGGGATGTGTATTAGATGTTATGGCTACAGAAACATGAAGGTTAAGGACAATTTTACTCCACTACTGTGGAGCAACAGATCCTCACATGCTGGTCAATACCATGTTATACAGACTGATGGTATCACTATAGCTTGTGAGGATAGGCTGCTCCATAGATCACAGTAGTGGAGTAAAATTGTCCCTAACATCCATGTTTCTGTAGCCATAACATCTAATACTCATCCCTTTTGCCATAAATACCTTCCGGTTTTGGCACTATGTCACTTCCTGAAGAAGCTTGTCTAAGCGAAATGTACGTAGGAGTCACTATCACTGCCGTTCTGGGTCCAGCAGCACCCAATTGGCTTCTTCACCCCTACTGAGGCTTGACACGCATGCTGTGGCCGGGGATCAGCTGCTATTTATACGCAGTGTGATCCAGGGGGAGGGGGACAGAGAGCCGGAGCATGGTTGTCAGGGCTGGGCTCAGCCCTCCCTTCTCAGAGCAAGCTGCTCATCGGAGGGTTAATTGCCAGTCTCAGCTTTCACTCTGCCTCATCTGATGTCCTTATCCTGCTTGTTAGCCAATTCTCCTAGCTATACAAACTGCCTGGATCAGATCTCAGACACCTTTGCCTGGTCAACATCTCTGGATAAATCTCTGCTGTGTTTTCCTGTGAAAGATTTTTGCCTGTTTGACGTTCCTTCTGGTTTCTGGATTAAAGACTCTACTCGGCTGACTTCCCTTCTGGCTCCTAACCCTGCATGCTGTTTGTGTCACAATCCTAGTGGTGGAGTCTGGTTTGTGCAGGGAATAACCTCTCTTACTATCCTGATTTGGGAGCCCCTGAAGGTGGGATCAGGAGGCTTAGGAGTGCAGGATGGCACGAGGGCCTGACTGGTTGCAGATACAATCAAGGTAGGCTCCTTCCAAAGCTCGTGCAGAGATGGCAGAGTGGTGGTACAGGCTGGGTCGGCAACAGTCATGCAAGGCAGTACAGAAGGAGCAGGCAGTAGAGTAGTCAGGCACAGGCAGGGTCGTCAGCAGGCGGGCAGCGTGGTACACAAGGAGCAGACAGGAGAGTGGTGCAGGCAGTAAGCAAGGATAATCAGGTGAAGCCGGGGTCAGAGGACAAGAACCACTCAGATTCAGATTGCTGGTAACATGGGATACACTGTAGAATGAACTGTCTGCTGCTGTTCAGCTTAAATAAGCTGTCTGGCCCAAACGCCGGCGTGCACCCACGCGCACACCTGCCACATGCTCACCCGTGCGTGCACCTGCCGCATATGCGCGTGCTACCGAATGTGCCTGTGCAGAGGAACAGCCGTTCTGCCTACGTTTTCAGGCTGTGTTCCCTGACATTGCCCCCCCCAAGGGGCAGCCTCCGGATGCCCAGGCAGGACATCTTAACAGGGAGACTTCTCCAGAACACTTTAACGCATTCTTCAGCATGGATGTTGTCTTCGGGCTCGTAGCCCCTCCATTTAATCAGGTACTGGATGCTGTTACCCCTCTTCCTGCAGTCCAGAATGGATTCCACCTCGAACTCCTCCTCCCCATTTATTAATATTGGCTCTGGTTGATTGGTGCTTCATCCTGTAAAGGGATCCGGGACTACAGGCTTCAACAGGGTCATGTGGAAGACAGGATGAATTCGTAGTGTATTGGGGAGCTTGAGCTCATAGGCCACTCAATCCTTCTCTTGACCGGAAAAGGCCAAATGAATTTAGGGCCCAGCTTCTTAGACGGGCAGGGCATTTTCAAGTTGGTTGTGACCAACCAGACCCATTCACCGGGTTCTAGGTTCAGTTCCCCCCTCCTTTTCTTATCGAAGGCCTCTTTATAATACTCCTGGGTCCTGGCTCCTTTCGTGTGCCAAAGTGCCCAGCTAATTTGCAATCATGACAGATGTCAAGAACGGATAGTCATAGGCCCTCTGGTACGAAAATTTCATTGTTGTACCACAGTAGTCCATCCTTCATTAACAGCCTGTGATCTGGAGAACTAGTGGTCTTTGCTACGGACCGCCGGATCCGAGACAAAAGGTCTTCTTGAGTCAGCAGGAAGTTTCATTGTCGTAGAATCATATCTGGTGGAATGGGGCTCTCGTGATCGGGACAGAGCATCTGGTTTAGTGTTCTTTGACCCAGGCCTATACGTGAGATGGAAGGTGAACCTAGAGAAAAAGAGTGCCCAGCGGGTCTGGCATGGTCTCAGTCTCTTTGCTATTTTCAAATACTCTAGGTTCTTGTGGTCAGTATAAATGAGGATGGTGTGCAGACCCTTCTAGAAGATAGTGCCACTCCTCCAGTGCCTAATTAATGGCTAATAGTTCTCGGTCTCCTACGTCGTAGTTCTTCTCTGGTGCCGACAGCTTACGGGAGAAGAATGCCACAGGATGGAGTAGTGCTTTGGGACCACGTCTTTGTGAGAGAACAGCTCCTACTGCATTTTCAGAAGCATCCACTGCTAAGACGTACAGTAGAACTGAATCTGGATGCTTCAAGACAGGTGCAGATGTTAAATAATTTATTTCGTTTTTTCAAAGGCTGCCTGTACCTCGGTGGTCTAACAAGACTAGGAATTTTGTTTGGTAAGCTGGGTAATCAGGGAGATGATGGCTGAGAACCCCTTTATAAACTTTCTGTAAAAGTTGACGAACCCAACAAAGAGCTGGACTCCCCTTTTATCCACCGGCACTGGCCATTCCAAAATAGCAGAGACCTTTTGCGGGTCCATGGTAATACCCCTGACAGATATAACAAGTCCTAATGGAATACTGGAGTATTCAAAGTCACATTTCTCTGCTTTGGCGTAGAGCCCATGCTGTCGGAGGCGGCTCAACATGCTTGCTGCATGCTGGCGGTGGTCATCCAGGGTGGCAGAGAAAATCAGAATGTCATCTAAGTAGATGATAACAAACAGATCCAGGTAGTCTGTAAAAATCGTGTTGGACTTCCGGTTCCGGCGCCTGATGGGAAGGAGGTGAGCAGAGACAGCTCCCGCCACACGCTCCTCTAAATCTGCCCTAAACACCGGCTATACCTCGAGGTACACCACCCTCCTTCTCTGACTGACCGGGGAGACCCATATGGACCGCTTTGTAGAGCAGTCATACGCCTGGGAAGTTTCCGCTGCAATCTCTGGGACGGGAGACAAGGCCGCAATCACAGCCAACATGGTGGCCGTTCCAGGCGCCACGATCGTTCCACAAGCTCCGAACGAACTTTCCCCGGCGTCCACCCCTTCGGATGCAGATCTGACCGCCCCCGCCAGCATAGCTCAGGCGGTAGTGGCCCTCCTCACTCCTACCCTGGCAGCCACGGTGGATGCAGCAGTACAGAAAGGCCTAGAACAACTCCACATGGAGCTGAAAACTCAAAGCCAAAGAATCACACAGACAGAGGAGCGGGTTTCTCTGTTGGAAGATGAGGCCGCTGCATCCGCAGCAACACTCGCACGCCTCACTACCTCCCATAAAGACATTTGGGATAAACTGGACAATTTAGAAAATCGTTCACGAAGAAACAATCTACGAGTGATTGGACTCCCTGAATCGGTATCCAATGCACAACTCCACGCGATCTGCTCTAAAATAATACCAGAACAACTCGGTCTGCGAATGCCATGCATAGTGGAACGAGCGCACCGAATAGGACACTTCGCAGAAAACCGTGCCAAGCCTCGCCACGTTATAGTAAAATACCTGAATTATGCAGACAAGAATGCGTTTATGCAGAAATTTCGCAGATCTCGCTCACTCCTGGTCGATGGCGTGAAACTGCTGCTTTTTGCAGATTACTCTATTGAAGTAATGAAGCAGCGCAAAACCTATTCTGCAATATGCACGACTCTACACGACCAACAAATCAAATTCACACTCGCATATCCTGTGATTCTACATATTCACCTGCAATCTGGAGAACACCTCACATTCCATACTCCTGAGGAAGCGGATCGTTATCTCAATGAATCGCTTAACCCTGACATGGATCAAAGCCCTGCTCTGGAAGGACCTTCACCTCCAACAGCTACCCAACGGCCCCAGCAAGCGGGCAAACAAGGATCTCCAGCTAAACCGCCATATAAACGCAGTCGTGCGAATCCCCGAGATGACCACCCTGGAGTCCATTGAAGTTTACACACACGGATTCAGACTGATCACCTTACGGATGGGAAGTATAACTCCCCCCTTATCTTTTTTCCTATGCCTTCTTACCCTTGATTTGATGAGCACTTACCTGACCACTAGCTAATATACCCAGTTCTCACCCAGTTCACATGGGATGTATAGAGGAGGCAATAGGCTTTGCTGCCTTGACGACCTCCTCAACCCTGGACCATACAGGCAGTGAATCTACTCCAGCCTTTCTAAATGTTTTGCCACCAATAATGTGCCCTTTATTATGCTTATGTTAATGTTCTATTTGGTTTAACTTCTGAACTTTTCTTTAAAAGCGGTGGAAGTAGCCGGCCCCCCCTTCCCCCAGGAGAACTCTCTTCAGTTGATAAGCGCCCTGTAAATTAAACTTATCTAAGCTGGGTCTCTACCGGGACCAAGAACTACACATCCCCCCTAACCCCCCCATGTCCCCCTCACCCCCCGTCTACTCTCCCTTTACACCCCTTCCTCCCCGAGGTAAAAACTACAGCTCCTGGGGAGACGGAGTGGCTGGCTGCCCCACTGCTCTATGCAATAGTTGGTTCCCATAAGGAAAAAAGTGAAGTTGCGTCCTATTTTAGGATCTTCCCCCACCCCCCCCTTATCCCTATTCCCTCTACAGCGACATGTTTGCCTCATCATGAATCCTAATTGTATATACTTTGCTTATATTGTTTTACTATTAACCTCAGATATCATGCGGTCTTTGGATGATTCCCTGACGGAAGGGCACCTTGGCCGAACAGGGTTGGATCCCTACCAACCACACATACTTCAATCATTGAACCAAAAATGGCCTTGCATCCTAATGGGGATCACCTGAAGATCGTATCCTGGAATGTCAAGGGACTTCGCTCCCCAAGTAAGCGCATGATGGTTCTTAGACATTTGAAACGTCTGGGGGCAGATGTGGCTCTCCTACAAGAGACCCACCTATCCGTAGACGACCTACCAAGGTTACGTAAACTGTGGGTAGGTGAAGTGCATGGGTCTGCAGCGGTAGGTCGTAAAGCTGGAGTAGTTATTCTATTACATAAATCGCTGAGACACACACTGAGAGAGGTCCGCACCGACGAGCTCGGTCATAAAATCACACTTCACCTCACATTGGCATTTAAAGAGATAGCAATTACTAATATATATGCCCCTAACTCTCCAGACACAACATTTTCCAGGATTTGACCTCGTGGGTAATGGCAGTCCCAGAGTCCCTTCACCTGGTAGCCGGGGACTTCAATTCACTGATTAACGTGGACGTTAAGATCCTATCCAAAATCATTGCTGCTAGATTGGCCAAGATCTTGCCCGACATATTACACCCAGCCCAGGCGGGCTTTGTCACTGGACGCTCTGCCACCCTGAATATCAGGAAAGTGTTACTCGCGCTAGATTATGCAAAACTCCATCCGGACCAAGACGTCATTATCCTGTCACTTGACGCAGAAAAAACGTTTGACAACATTTGCTTTTCCTGGTTGTTCAGGGTGATGGAGACGTTTGGATTCCCCGACCAGACCATCCGATTTATAAGGCAAATTTACGCCTCCCCTTCCGCAAAACTGGTCACACCAGACTTCATGTCCGACACTATCCCTCTACAGAAGGGAACACGCCAAGGTTGCCCCTTGTCCCCTCTTCTTTTTAACTTGGCTATGGAACCTTTATCCCGTCTTCTCAACTCTCATACAGGCGTAAGTGGCATCCCAATAGGTAATCAAATCATGCGTTCTGCACTATTTGCGGATGACTAACAATTGTTCTCCACAACACCCCAATTAGACTTCCCCAAACTTAAAGAGATTTTTGCATCCTTTAGACTGTGCGCGGGGTTCAAAATTAATTTTGATAAAAGTCAAGCTCTAGCACTTCAACCCCGCCTGGCAGACAGGTGGAAGGCGACTTCTCCTTTCGCTCAAGCCCAGCATCACATAACCTACCTAGGTATCCGCATTGGACGACACCCTTCCTCTCTATACACTCTTAATTACCCACCTCTCATCGCAAAAATTACTAAAGAGTTAGAAACATGGGCAGTCCTTCCCCTCTCATTTTTTGGCAGATGCCACCTCTTTAAAATGGTCTCTTTTGCGCGCCTGTTGTACCCTATGCAGACAATACCCCTCTTGCTGAAACATGCTGACACACAAAAAATCAACAAAGCCCTTTTATCCTTCTTATGGACAAACAAAAAGTCACGGATCGCGCTGCATAAACTATGTCTCCCTAGGGAGGAGGGAGGTGCATGACTGCCCAATATACGGCTCTATAATCTCTCATGCCTTCTTAGACAGGGGATAGATTGGCTGACTGGTAACTCCAGGTATTCACATAATATCCTTGGGGGTGCCCTGGTCTCCCCTTTCACACTCTCAGCAGTCCTTCATTCCAAATTGACCGCACTACCACACCACCTCAAAACGTGTGTTCTGCTCAGAGACACAATTATAGCCTGGAAGGAGGTGAGAAAACTGACCGGGCTCCCCTCACACATATTAAATCATCTACTCATACAAGGTAACCCAATGTTCTTTCCATCCACTATGCATAGCGTCTTTGACTTCTGGTCTATTAAGGGTTTAAAAAAGGTAACTTCAGTTTATCAAGACCTACGTGGAAAATTTAAGCTCTTTCAGACTCTTGCAAAGGAATATAACTTACCGCTTACTCATGCCTTTTACTATCATCAATTATTGGACTACCTCCGATCTTGTCAATGTCAAAGCACCAACCCCTTCCAACAATCATTTGTGGACCGAGCCATCCAACAGAACTCCTACTCTATCTCAGAGCTGTACCCATACCTCGCTGATCATTAAGCAACTAAATATAGACTAACACTGTTCCGTAAGTGGTCTAACATCCTTTCCGATGATGAGCTGCCTGAAAAGATCATAGAAGGATACAGCCGTATCCGTAAACTGACCATTTCCGAAACATGGAGAGAAACAAAGTTTAGAATTATACACAGGGCCTACCTCCCGTATAGGCACAATAAAGAGGACCCCAACCAGGCGCAATGCCCCTGGTGTACAGTGCAACGCCCTACCCTAATACATCGCCTATGGGACTGCCTGAAAATAGCTACTTATTGGAAATCAGTGATTGATTATATCGCACAAGTCTCTAAGGACAAAGTGCCTAATACTCCACAGGTGGGTCTTTTTGGCTGTAACGCGCCATCACCTCATCCTGCAGATACAAGGGCAACTAGTCTTTCAAACTGGACCCACCTGTTCCTTCTAATCGCTAGGAGGACCATTATGCAACAATAGATTCATTCTACCCCACCATCACTTGCTCATGCGAAACAGATTACCCGCTCACTCATCCACCTTGAGAGTCTGGACACAATTGTTCTCAACTTTAAGCTTACTACCCAATTCTTTAGGAAATGGCGCAATTATATAGAACACACATTTACGCAAGAAGACATTCAGAACTTGATGCGACCATTCCGCTACACGGAATGGTACCTAAAAAGAGTCATTGCTAACAAATTGGGCAGACTGAAGGTTACTGATGGCTCAACTACCTAGCTACCATCATAGGGGACTGTTTATCTATACCGTTACCCTTGACAGTGATAACTAACAAATCTTGAGGTTGTATGTTATGTTGTAACACCTTAGCTGGTCAGTTACAAATGTTTACCACCCTGTTTGGGTGCCATAGCCTAAGGGCTAAGCCTTAGGCACACACGTATCATTATGGTAAATATGTATCCCTGGTTCCAGGGTAAATGTGTCGCTTAAATAAATAATACCCCACCCCCCCCCCGTTTCTTATAGCTTTTGCTGTATTGAATATATCTTCCGATTCAATATCTGTACTAACATGAGTAGCAGTACAACTTTGTTCTTTACTTTTATCTGTACGATTATGTATAGGCATGTTCATTATAGTTGTATGAGAAATCCAATAAAAATTAAAAAAAAAAAAAAAAAAATCATGTTCACGAAATGCTGGAACGTTGCGGGAGCATTACAGAGCCCGAAGGACATGACCAGGTACTCGTAATGCCCAAAGCGAGTGCGGAAGGCGGTCTTTCATTCATCGCCCTCCCGGATGCGGACAAGATTATATGCCCCTCGAAGATCCAGTTTGGTGAATATGGTGGGCGCCCCTAATCTTTGGAAGAGCTCAGTTACCAGAGGCTGAGGGTAGCGGTTTTTCACCGTAATTTTATTGAGTCCTCAATAATCAATGCAAGGTTGCAGGGTGTGGTCCTTTTTCTCCTCAAAAAATATTCCTGCCCCTGCTGGGGACGTAGATGGGCAGATGAAGCCTTTCTTCAAGCTGTCATCCAGGTAGGCCTTGAGGGCGACTAATTTGAGCCCGGTTAACGGAAAACTACGTCCAAAGGGGACTTCTGCCCCAGGAAGGAGCTCGATGGGACAATCGTAAGACCTGTGGGGTGGCAACTTTTCAGCACCTTTTTTGCTAAAAATGTCAAGAAAAGCATGGTATGCAGGTGGAACGACCTGGCGAGTATCAGGATCAGGGTCAGAGTCTAAGCATAACAGGGTTGAAGCAGCTTCAGGACTCTTTTTCAGGCAGTTTTGGGTGCAATATGAGGACTGGAACTTGATTTTTTCTGTGTTCCAATTTATGTCAGGTCGTGCCCCTGTAGCTAGGGTAGGCCTAGGATGACAGGGAATAGAGGGGATGCGATGACATCCAAGCACAGGAACTCTTGTGTCCGCCGGGCATGGCAACAGGTAGAGGGGTAGTTTTTTGCGTGACGAGGCCCGACTTCTATGAGCTATAGGCTGTAGAGGAATCCGGTGTTGGGCCGCGAATGATGGGTCCAGGAAACAGCTACAGGCTCCAGAGCCAATAATCGCATGGTCCAGAATATTCTCTCTGGGGAGCTGTAAAGAAATAGGAAGAGCCAAGTGAGTGGCATTATTTGGTAGAGGTAACTGTAAGGCACTTACGAAGCTTAGCTGGGCAGGCTCTTACATAGTGTCCAAGTTCTCCACAATAGAGGCACAAGTTATTATTCCTGTGGCGTTGCAGCTCCTCAGTAGTAAGAGAGGGACGGATCCGAAGGAGGAGGTGCTGTAGGAGTGGGTGGAACTGGACTGGGGTAACTCGGTACCTGGGGTAGTACTCACGTGGGGCGTGATGAGCTCACTGATCCCTCGGCCCTACGTTCCCAAAGGCGTCAATCGATTTGGATGGCCAAGTTGATGAGGGCGTACAGTGGACAGGGAACCCCTACTTGGGCAATTTCATCTTTCAGTGACTCAGAGAGGCCTAAACAAAACTGGTGACAGCATTATTCCAGTCCATGTTGGCACTCCATCGCCTGAATTCAGTGGCATAATCCTCTGCCCTCCGTCGGCTCTGCTGGAGAGCGTAGAGTGTGACCTCGGCAGTGGCGTTCTTATGCGGATCTTCATATAATTGAGCCATGGTGTGGAAGAACTGGGTCAGGCTAGAAACGGCTGCCTTTTGTTCCAGGAGACGGTGAGCCCAAGCGTGCGGGTCTCCGAGCAGGAGACAAATCACAAAGCCCACCTTAGTTGTTTCCAGGGAGAACGTGCGGGGCTGGAGTGAAAAGAAAGCTCGCAGGCATTGCGGAATGCCTGGAACTTCCTGCGATCTCCGGAAAAGCGGGTGTGGGCTCAGATGGTAGCGCCACAATAGTGTGAGCAGCTCATGATCCGGCCCCTGGTGCGGTGGGTGCAGAAAGCTCCTGCACCTGCTCTTCAAGCCGTGTGTAACCTTCCTGTAGGTTCTTCACGGCCTGTGTGAGGCTGGCAAAGTGCTGGCACAATTCCTCCATGGGAGAGGGTCCCTGTACAGACTCCGTCATGGCTGTCCGTTACTGTCACAATCCTGGTGGTGGAGTCTGGTTTGTGCAGGGAACAACCTCTCTTACTATCCTGATTTGGGAACCTCTGAAGGTGGGAACAGGAGGCTCAGGAGTGCAGCATGGCACTAGGGCTTGCCTGTTTGCAGATACAAGCAAGGTAGGCTGCCTCCAAGGCTCGTTCGGAGATGGTAGAGTGGTGGTACAGGCTGGGTCGGTAACAGTCAGGCAAGGCAGTACAGAAGGAGCAGGCAGTAGAGTAGTCAGGCACAGGCAAGGTCATCAGCAGGCGGGCAGTGTGTTACACAAGGAGCAGGCAGGAGAGTGGTCCTGGACAAGCCGAGGTCGGGGCAGGCAGAAAGCAAGGATAATCAGGTTAAGCCGGGGTCACACCTGCGAGAGGAGCAGCCATTCTGCCTAAGTTTTCAGGCTGTGTTCCCTGACAGTTTGTTTGATCCCACTGATTTGCTGGCTTGCTCCAACCATCTGCTCTGGCTACCGAACCTTGGCTATGTTCTGACTTTGTTTGCTCTGTTTGTTCTATTTTACCATTTTTATAGTGTGGTTTTTACTGAACTACTTTCTCAGGCTGATTTATGGTTCCTGACTATAGGAAAAGGCCATTAATTCAGAAGAAGAAGTCAATCCACTTGCTGGTAATATTTTTTCCAGATTGGATGAGCAGGATCACCGCATGGATCAGTTTGCCACAGCGTTACAGACGGTTCTGAATTGCACTGCTCTCCTGGTTCCTCCTACGGGGGCTGTTACGGCACAACCTGTGTTGCAGGCCGTTCCTGCTCATGCTTAAGTCTCTGTGCAGGCACCCACCTCAAATATTACTTCTATAGGGGGAATGTTTGGTTTCACTCCACTTCCCCAGCGATTCTCAATCAGGTTAGGGTATATTTTGACTTGCTGCCCCAGGCGTTTCCCATGGACAGAAGCAAAGTAGGTTTTGTGATTTCTTTGCTTTCTGACAGAGCCTTGGCCTGGGCAACCCCTCTATGGGAGAAGCAAAAACCCATTGTCCAGAGTTACCCAGAGTTTGTGGCCTCCTTTAAAAAAGAGTATTTGACGTCTCCGCATGCTCCACTACTGCTGCCAAAAGCCTCCTGTCCATCAAGCAGGGTACGAGAACTGTTGCCGATTACGCCATTGAATTCCGTACTCTGGCAGCAGAGGTTGCTTAGAACAGTGAGGTTCTCGTGGCTGCTCATGGTCTCTCGGATAACATCAAAGATGAGATAACAGCCCGGAGACATACCCACTGAGCTGGAGAAGTTGATCAAGTTTGCCATTCTCATTGACTCCAGACTCCGAGAGAGACCTTAATTTAAGGAGTGCTTGCGGAAGCCTCCTGTACGTTTGGCTCCAAGCTTTGTAGTCCCACCCGTGCCCGCCTCACCTCCCATACCTCCTGGTTTCGAGCCTGTAAGTAAGGCAGAACCCATGCAGTTAGATTTCACACATCTCTCTGCGGATGAGAGAACCTTTAGGAGGAAAAAGAGATTGTGCCTTTATTGTGGCCAGGCGGGTCACTTTTTGAAGTTTCTTGTCCTACCCGTCCGAGGGGACGCTTGCACCTGAGATCCTGTAGGGGACAGACTATAGGTTACATTGTTATGTCCCCAGTTATCAGGTTATCCATAAGGATAAGCCCCTGGTTCCGGTTATCCTTTCTTGGTCTGAGTCGTCCATCGAGGTACAGGCTCTAAACGACTCTGGGGCTGCAGACCTGTTCATAGATAGTGCCTTTGTGTCTAAGCACTGAATTTCCACTGCAGCTTTGGGCCACTCCACTTGCCATTGAGGCTATTGATGGGAGACCTCTACAGCCTGCTCAGGTGACTCATGAGACTGCTCCGTTGACCATGGCCATAGGGGCACTTCACCATGAGATAATCCAATTCCAAGTCATTTCCTCTCCTCATTTTCCAGTGGTTATTGATTATCCTTGGTTACAGAGGCACAACCCCTCTTTTGATTGGCTTTCTGCTGAGGTTCTTTCCTGGTCGCCACAATGCAGTAAGACATGTTTTCAAGTGGCTAAGGTCTTGTGTACCTCTTCACTCTCCTCCCTGTCGGAGGAGTACCGCAAATTTAGCGATGTCTTTGATAAAGATCAATCCGGTAGTTTGCCTCCACACCGGTCGTATGATTGCACAGTTCACCTTCAACCTGGTGCCATACCCCCTCGTGGCCGGGTTTACCCTTTCTCTGTCGCGGAGGATAAAGCCATGGAGGAGTATGTTACAGATGCCCTTTCTCGAGGGTTTATCCACAAGTCCTCATCTCCTGCTGGTGCTGGCTTCTTCTTTGTGAAAAAGAAGAGTGGCGAACTGTGACCTTGTATCACTTATAGGGGTCTTAATCACTTCATGTTTGAGAATGCTTATCCGATTCTGTTGATTACTGAGTTATTTGACTGCCTCAAGGGAGCAACGGTTTTTATGAAGCTTGATCTGAGAGGGACATATAATCTCGTGTGGACATACAATCTCAAAACTGCATTTAATACCAGGACAGGCCATTAGGAATACCTAGCAATGCCATTTGGTCTTTGCAATGGTCCGGCAGTTTTTCAGGAGTTCATCAACAATGTCCTTTGAGATTTGTTGCAGCAATGTGTCGGGGTTTATCTCAACGATATCCTCATATATTCCAAGTCCCTAGAGACCCACCACACAGATGTCTGCCATGTGCTTCAGAGGCTGAGAAATAATAACCTGTATTGTAAATTGGAGAAGTGCGTGTTCCATCTTGAACAGGTTAAATTTCTGGGTTATGTCATTTCCACTGCTGGTTTTTCGATGGACCCAGAGAAGCTATCGGCAGTTCTACAGTGGCCCTGACCCGTGTGTTTACGTCCACTACAGCGTTTTTTTGGCTTTGCCAATTATTATCGGAAGTTTATACGTAACTTCTCGTCTCTGGTCAAACCCCTGACTGATATGACCAGAAAGCACAGTAACCCACAGAACTGGGCTCCATTAAGGCCCTTGAAACTCTCAAGGCTGCCTTTGTTTCTGCTCTTGTGTTGGCACATCCTGATCCTATGTTACCCTTCATCCTTGAAGTTGATGCATCTGAGACTGGAGTTGGTGCCCTTCTATCTTAACGTCCCACCTCCACGAGCGCTATGCATCCTTGTGGCTACTTTTCCAACATGTTGTCTCCTGCGGAATGCAATTATGAGATTGGGGACAAAGTTGTTAGCGATAATTTTGGCCCTTAAAGAATGGAGGCATCTCCTCGAGGGCACTACTGTTCCGGTTCTCATTTTGACTGACCACAAGGATATCACATTCTTGTCTGAGGCTTAACGCCTCTCCCCCAAGAGGGTGCAATGGGTTCTGTTCTTGTCAAGCTTTAATTACATAGTCTCATACTTACCCGGTACTAAGAATGTAAGGGCAGATGCATTGTCGCGACAGTTTTCCTCCGCTTCCAAGATGGAGTCGGTTCCTGTTCCTGTGATACTTCCTGATCATATTCTGGCTATGGTTCATACCATTCTCACTTCACCTTTGGGTGACAAGATCCTTGTTGCTCAGATCCATGCTCCTCCTGGAAACCTTGTTATCGCTATTTTGTCCCGGAGAGTCTCCGTACTTCTTTGCTCCAGACTTACCATTCTTCCAAGGCTGCCGGTCACCCAGGGAAGAATCAACTCATTTAAACTATTTCCCAACAGTTCTGGTGGCCTAGTCTCTGCGCTGATGTAGCCGCCTCCGTTGCAGCCTGTTCCATGTGTGCTTAAAACAAAACACCACAACATCTTCCAGTGGGTCTTCTACAATAACCAATGGAGAGCGGCCTTGGACCCACCTGTCTATGGATTTTATTGTGGAGTAACCTAACTCTTAGGGTAACACAGTTATCCTCATGGTGGTTGACTGATTCTTAAAGATGTCACAGTTAGAGTTGAGCGAACCCGAACTGTAAAGTTTGGGTTCGTACCAAACTTTGGGGTGTCCGTGACCCGGACCCGAACCCGAACATTTAAAAAAAAGTTTGGGTTCGAGTTCTGGGTTCGGGTATTTGATCACGCATGTTCAATAGCTGCAGGGCAGCCAATCAACAAGCGTAATTTTCCCTAGAAGCCATCACAGCCATGCCTACTAATGGCATGGCTGTGATTGGCCAGTGCATCATGTGACCCAGCCTCTATATGAGGCTGGAGTCACAGTGCTGCATGTCACATGATCTCTGGGTAGTGTAGGGAGAGGATGCTGCCTGTGCTGTGAGGGACAGATTGCAGATAGATAGATAGATAGGTAGAGATTACTACTACTACTGCTTTTAGGGACAGATTGCAGATAGATAGATAGATAGATAGATAGATAGATAGATAGATAGATAGATAGATAGATAGATAGAGATTACTACTACTACTGCTTTTAGGGACAGATTGCAGATCTCATCCTGCATTACAAAAAGATCTGACTGGACTAGGTAGAGTCTACTGCTTAGTGGGACAGATTATTGTTCTAAAATCATCTCCTAGTTCTATAGGGTCAGGTTCCTGCTATTGCTGTAAGGGACAGATTATTGTTCTAAAATCATTTTGCAGCCCTCTAGCACTTTCCAGGACTCTTTTACAGTAATTTTTGTGCCGAAAAGTTTGTGTCCCCATTGAACTTCGGGGTTCGGGGTAAAGTTCGGGTCAAGTTCGGTACCGAACCTGGACTTTTTTCCGAAGTTCGGCCGAATCCACCGAACCCGAACATCCACGGGTTCGATCAACTCTAGTCACAGTGTATTCCACTTAATAAGTTGCGCATGTCCAAGGAACTGGCATCCATTTTTGCTTACATGGGCTTCCCAAGGTGATCATCTTGGACAGGGGTAGCCTTGTAGTTTGTGTCCAGGTTTTGGTGAGCCTTTTGTGCACAGTTGGAAATTCAGCTTTCCTTCTCTTCTGCATAACACCCGCAGAACGAGCCAACCAGTCCTTGAAACAGTTTTTATGTTGCTATATTTCTGCCCACCATAACAACTGGTCTGACCTCACAATAGTGCTGTCAATACCACTTCCCGATTGTCTCCGTTTATGGGAAATTATGGTTTCCAACCAGCAATGTTGCCTGACTCATTTTTTCCTCAGAGAATTCCTGAATTGGAGGAGCATCTCCGTGGTCTTCGTTCCACTTGGGTACAGGTTCAGGAGTCTTTGCGAAGTGCCAATGATAGTTATAAACACCATGCTGACAGCAGACACCTACCTGTGCCTTCTTACCAAGTTAGGGAGAGGGTCTGGCTGTCTTCTCGCAACCGCCGACTCCGCGTTCCCACACTGAAGCTGGCACCACAGTTTATTGGGCATTTCCGTATTTTAACCCAGTGGCTTACGCTTTAGACCTGCCTTCTAATATGCAAATTTCTAATGTATCCCTTGTCTCATTGTTAAAACCTTTAACCTTCACTACCTCTGTACCACGTCCTCCTCCTGTTCAGGTTGAGAACCAAGAGGAGTATGAAATACAATCTATGGTTGACTCCCGTAGGTTCGATGGGCGCATACAGTACCTGGTTCATTGGAAAGGGCATGGTCCGGTGGAGCGTTCTTGGGTCTCATCCTCGGACGTACATGCTCCTGTTCTCCTCCGTGCTTTCCATAGTTGTTTTCCCCTCAAACCTTGTAGCCCCCCGAGGGGGGGTCATTGAGGACGGGGTACTGTCAGGGCTGGGCTCTGCCCTCCCTTCTCAGAGCAAGCTGCTCATCTGAGGGTAAATTGCCAGTCTCGGCTTCCATTCTGTCTCACCTGATGTCCTTATCCTGCTTGTTAGCCAGCTCTCCTAGCTATATAAACTGCTTGGCTCAGATCTCAGGCGCCTTCACCTGGTCAACATCTCTGGATAAATCTCTGCTGTGGTTTCCTGTGAAAATCTTTTGCCTGTTTGACATTCCTTCTGGTTTCTGGATTAAAGACTCTGCTCAACAGACTTCCCTTCTGGCTCCTGACCCTGCATGCTGTTTGACCTTGCTGATCTCTGGATCCCTGTTTGCTGGCTTGCTCCAACCGCTATCGGCTATCAAACCTAGGCTATGTGTTTGACTATGTTTGCTCTGTTTGTTCTCTTTTACCAATTTTATTAAATAGTGTGATTTTTACTGCACGTCTGTCTCAGTCTCATTCATGGTTCCTGACAATGATGTGTATAAGGCAACAATGTGATTCAGGGGGAAGGGGGGAAGAGAGATGAAACATTGAGGGTATATGGCAGCAGTGTAATCCAGAGGAAGGGGGCAGAGAGCCGAAGAATTGTGTGTATAAGCCAGCAGTGTGATCCAGGGGGAGAGGAGCAGAGAGTCAGAGCATTGTGTGTATAAGGCGTCAGTGTGATCCAGGGGGAGGGGGGCCAAGAATCAGAGCATTGTGTGTATAAGGCAGCAGTGTGTTCCAAGGGGAGGGGAGCAGAGTGCTGGAGCATGGTGTGTATAAGGCAGCAGTGTGATCCAAGGGGAGGGAGGCACAGAGCCAGATCATTGTGTGTATTAGGCAGCAGTATGATCCAGGTGGAGGGGGGCACAGGAGAGGGGGACC